>VCRD01003852.1:20109-30275 GCA_006783055.1 Trinorchestia longiramus
CTGCCAGAACCTGCCAGTACCTACCAGAACCTGCCAGTACCTGCCAGTACCTGCCACTACCTACCAGAACCTGCCAGTACCTGCCAGTACCTGCCAGTACCTGCCAGTACCTGCCAGTACCTGCCAGCACATGTCAGTACTTGTCAGCACCTGAAAGACCTGACAAAAATTTTATAGCTGAAATAGATGAAACCATTGGATCTAACAATCTCAATATTATTAATTATCCCATTAGAGTCAGGCTGTAGTTCCAAGCAGAATTTTAGGGTAATGGCATAGAATGGTCATTTATAACAAGTTAATATGCAAAATAGGTTTTCTATTCTGCACAGCTGACACCTGGCTAAGTCAAGCTTTGTTATCTTGCTCTACTTCTAAAATTTATTGCCGATTTAACGACATTGGAAGTGGACGAATAAATAAAAAAGTTTCTCACAGCTTACACTATTTCTGGACCACAAGGCGTTGCTGTACGTGGATCGATTCACGAGTTTCATAAGAGAAGCACCGACAAATTGCGCCAAATTGCTTCGAAACTCTAGCTTTGAAAATCTATGGAGCAACTTTAAGGCTTTGCAACGGCCGTGCGATTTATAGGCGAGTCCAGCGCATGCAAAGCTATCGGAGGCTCCTAGCGATAGTTTAATGTGTTCCTAAATTGATTGTGAAGTGGCTGAGGAGAACTAAAACTTGAACGGGCTTTTCATGGGGCTGAAACCTGACCAAATTCGGGTAAACGCACGGGCTTACAGAGGAGGATTTTTTTACGGATCTATAAAAATGATGACCGTTGGATGAGTCTCGTTCAGAAGTTGGTGAATGAACAATTGAACAGTTACAGAACAATGAAAATAGCATCATTTGAATGGAAGTGCTCTAGATTTTATGGGTTAATCAATCCATAAATATAAGAATTCGTTTGATCGTGAAACTGTGTAATTCAATGCATGGTATTAAAACAGAATAAAAAGTTCTTGCATGATTCATCTCAATCATCGTCGTAATCACAAAGGCTTTGAAACTGGTGATAAAATTCTATAGCTGAAAATAGACGAAAATTTTGAACCTAATAATCTTAATACTATTGATTATATAATTAAACATTAATAAAAGAAAGATGGATTACGCCATTTAAGAAATAGTGAACATTATAGCAGAGACATATCCATAACTAAAAACAAATTGCATAATTCCGACAAAAGAAAGAGCTGTCTAAATTTTCAACTTGACATCACAACTTTTTGTTGCTATCTTATCATCTAAAACTGTAATTGGAAGTTCAGAAAAATTTGTTTGGAAAGTAAAGTTAAAATTTTCATTAACGGAAGGTAATAAAACAGCATGCAAAATACATGTTTAAATAGTTTTGAATTTAAAAGTTTTTATTATTTCTTGGGAGCCAAATTACTTCTGGGTGTTTTTATTATGCATGCCGGTTAAAGATTTATCAAACCTACAACAATGCTCTTCGAATACAGCATAAATGCGGAAAAAAGCGTTCCCAGTTTTCGTCTTGTACTAATAATAATAATTTATTTACATGCCCCTCTGAAATGAGGCAATAACTGCTCTACCAATTGGAGTAGTTTGATTCCAAATGCCGGCTGAATGATCATCCTTTTCTTGCACGAATATCCTTTATTAAAACGGTAACTATTTGATCTGAGAGGAAACTCTCGAGTCTACTTTAAAAACGCACACGTAGAAGATAATGAAATACTAATTGAGTTTAATCATCTTGAAACCGGGCTGACATCTTGAGAATAATTATTCTTGCATCACCGCTCCCCTTCCAGTGAAAGACTGGATTGTTAGTTGAGGGTCATAAGAGAACTCCATGGCTGCGGTGAGGGGAGTTTGAGTCACCGAAATTCCAAATTTTGTGAACATTTCAAGCGTATTAAGCTCCACTGTTGTGTATCTGGTAGTTCCTTCTATTTCTAGTAACTGAAAACGTGAGTTGTCGATTGTTTGTCAAGTGACTTATTAAGATTGCAGCTTCTTTCATTTAATTTTTCTCTTAAAATTCCTTTTATTAAAATACATTCTATAAGTTCATCAGCATGGACAGAGGATATAGTGTTCAATAGCGAGCTTTTTTTCACATTTACCACGTGCGCTTTAGTACGACTAAACATGTAAATTAGATATTATTGGCTTGTATTAAAACCATTGCCTTCCTTACTTCTTTTATTTTTTCCTCGTACGTGAACATTCATCCTCCAGATGACCATCCCATAGGTCTCGACATGAGACCTTAAAAGCGTTTCAGTTTTGCATTTCTCTTCTAAATCAAGATGCAGAAACTAAAAACTTGTATGCAATGCATGTTCTCAGTATCAGTGTTGCGCAGAGCTGCACAGGACAAGTATGATCGCAACTTCACAAGAGAATGCCAATTAAAAAGTTTGATTGGGTTCTTCAAAGTTACCCTCAAGTTGAATGTGAGTATCAAGAGCCCATGAAAAAAACTTACCTCTCAGTGGGTGCCCTAATGAGTGATTGTGTCCTTATTTAGCGTTGTTTGAGCATGTCTATTCAAATAGAAAAGGTTATAAAATTTTAAGATTGGTCCTTAGAATATATTTCGAGAGATAAACTGTTCGTCACAGGATTGTATGGATATATCAAATTATCAATTGTTTGGATATACCAAAACAAGTTGTATTATTTTAAAATATCGTGGTACTTGCAACGTAATGTTTTTGTGGTCACACAAGTGTGTATGCTGACTGAGGCATGAGTTATGTTGTGGTTCAAGTCAAGCAAGTCAGTCTAACAGCATCAGGCATCACGGGCTGGGAAGCTGAGGAGTCACTTTTTCTACCAGTTACAAACTTCTTTTAAGCGAAGGACAAGCTTTTATGTAGATGAAAATGAGGCAAATGGAAAGAATGAAGTATATTAAAACAAAAATTTTAATGATGGAATGTTTTTTCAATGAATTTAAGCGACGGTTTCTTAAATTTGTGTAACGTCAAAGAGGGATACGTATATACACGATAGTTAGAATTATTTTTTCGTTCAAAAAATATGATATTACGACAGCATACGATCGCGTATTACTGCTATGAAACATACCAAATATTTGCAGTGAGGAATTATAAAAAAATTATTAAGTGTAAGTGGCAAAGGCCGAAAAGTTATCACTCGTAGAATGCATAATTTAAAAAAATAGCAATCTGATGTCTGTAAATAAATCTACGGATATTACTACACACATTCAACTTACTCTCGTTTACACGTGTATAACTCGCCAAACGATATAAAAGATCCTCCTGTATAAAAAAGATATAAAATTAGGAAAGTTGTTGGAAAGTTCCACGAATACAAGATATTAATACCTACAAAATTAGGGGATTATAGGAAGTTTATTCGTTTTAAGGCTCCTTATTGCCAACTCAATGAATCTTGCGCTATTCGCTGGAAGTCTCAGAGCTTGTGTTGTGCAAAACAGTCTGCAAATAAGCCATAGAATGCTTCTGTTTGTTCTCAGCTCGAATATCCTGCCAGGAAGCTTCAGTTAATTTTAGAAAAGTCAACAAAAAATCAAATGAATGAGCCCTTATGAGTCAGGTATTCTCCAATTGCGCTGATTTGAGGAGTCCCTTTCTCAAGCAGGAAAAATTAGTCCTGCGAATGGCTCTTCTGGACGCCTGTCACACGACGGATGAAGGAAACTACAGACCATCTGGTTCCTTCAAGTCGTTTTAAAGGCGTCTTCCAGTCGTATTAGAGGCGTCTTACAGTCGTCTTAGAGGCGTCTTACAGTCGTCTTAGGGGCGTCTTACAGTCGTCTATGTAGCGTCTTACAGTCGTCTTAGGGGTGTCTTACAGCCGTCTATGTAGCGTCTTATAGTCGTCTTAGGGGCGTCTTACAGTCGTCTTAGGGGTGTCTTACAGTCGTCTATGTAGCGTCTTATAGTCGTCTTAGGGGCGTCTTACAGTCGTCTTAGGGGTGTCTTACAGTCGTCTATGTGGCGTCTTACAGTCGTATTAGAGGCATCGTACAGTCATCTTAGAGGCGTCTTACAGTCGTTTAAAAGGTGTCGTACAGTCGTATTAGATGCTTCGCACAGTCGTCTTACGGGCGTCGTACAGTCGTCTTAAGGGTGTCTTACAGTCGTCTTAAGGGTGTCTTACAGTCGTCTTAAGGGTGTCTTACAGTCGTCTTAGGGGTGTCTTACAGTAGTTCAAGAGGTATCGTACAGTCGTATTAGGTGCTTCGTACAGTCGTCTTAGGGGCGTCGTACAGTCGTCTTGGGGGCGTTATACAGTCGTCTTAGGAGCGTCGTACAGTTGTCTTAAGGGTGTCTTACAGTCGTCTTAGGGGTGTCTTACAGTCGTCTTAGGGGTGTCTTACAGTCGTCTTGGGGGTGTTATACAGTCGTCTTAGGGGCGTCGTACAGTCGTTTTATGGGCGTCACGTGACAATTATCACGTAACTAATTTGAGAACACCATCTGTTGCTGTGATGCCAGATTGAAATTGTGAATGAATTGCGTGATTTTTTTAGGGTTACAAATATAATTCATTGATTATTTTGGTGTTCACGTTCGCATGAAAAATAATTTTTAAAATAGTCTGAAATGTCATAAAGAAAAACACCATTTCTCTGTGATAATCACATGATCGTTTGGCACACATCAAAGTTTCATTAGATATTAGATATGTTACATGTACTAGATATGTTAGATATATTATTTATATTATATATCTTAGATATATTAGCGTATAGTAGATAATTAGCACAGGAACAATCGCAGCTGCAGTTATTAGGAATGATTCACTGACCAGTTAATGCTCGCATGTCTGTGGTGTTCGACAAAAATTACCTTTTTTAGAAATGTTAGGCCAGAAACTTGTATTTTGAGTTGCATTTATTTGCATTATTTTATCCCTGCATTCAAGCTACACAAAATTTCCCGAGGGCATCTAGCTGAAGAGAATGAGCCAGCTGGGAAATACGTCAAAAATACTTGGTTGCTCTTCGGAAAAATCCCATAAGTACAGCATACAGTACCTGGAGCTGCATGTACTGGAAAACCCATTAGTACAGCATACAGTACCTGAAGCTGCATGTACTGGAAATCCCATTTGTACAGCATATAGTACCTGGAGCTGCATGTACTGGAAAATACCATTAGTACAGCACAGAGTACCTGGAGCTGCATGTACTGGAAAATACCATTAGTACAGCACAGAGTACCTGGAGCTGCATGTACTGGAAAATACCATTAGTACAGCATACAGTACTTCGAGCTGAGTGTACTGGAAAATACCATTAGTACAGCATACAGTACTTCGAGCTGAGTGTACTGGAAAATACCATTAGTACAGCATACAGTACTTCGAGCTGAGTGTACTGGAAAATACCATTAGTACAGCACAGAGTACCTGGAGCTGCGTTTATGAGCTGCGGTACATGTAGATGAGATGTTCTTCTTTAATGTAACTCTACTGCGTTTGATGTAGTATTATAGAACTGACTTGAACGATCATTAAGGCTGCAAAAGATTTTAAGGTATAGAGTATAATTATACGAAAATATCACCGTGTGAGATTAGAAGTTAATAAATTGTGAGTACATTACTCAAACAGAATTTTTTCCATTATCTGTTAAGAATTTATTTACCTAGTAACTTCAATTATACTCTAGCCATGTTTTACTACGCATATATATAGATAGATATAGCTGGAAAATATTATACGTGTATCATAGTTCTAGATAGATATAAACGTAGTTGTTCAGTTGGAATAATATGTGTATTTAAATATTTTGTATTATTATTCTTCCCTAATATATTAAGACGTCTTTTTCACAGTTTTTCTTGCTATACACAAAAAACTCTCAGTTACTAAAATTTGATACTGTATACGTTAAGCGTGTGAAACACTTCATATCATACATACTGTATATCATGTTTGTTATATTATACGTGTATCCGGTGTGTGATTTTACACATCTATCAAGTGTGTGATATTATCCATGTCAGGTGTATGATATCATACATGTCAGGTATATGATATTATACATGTCATATGTATGATATCATACATATGTCATGTGTGAGGTACTATACATTTAGAGATTTGTGTGAAACATTAGTGGACATACTCGTTATTTTTTACTCTAATTCTTTTTTACCAAACAACCCATCAAAACAAATACATGCTGTATGCAATCAGCCTGACTTTCTTATATATAATAAATAGATTTTTATTAATATTATAGCTCGATTTTTATCAATTTAATTCCTGGCCAACCATTAAGTTAATCCATGACCGTCCATCAATTTAATACATGGGTTTCTATCTAATCTAATCTAATACTATATATATATATATATGTTTCGTGTCACGCTCCTAAGAATAGATTAACACTGGCGGTCTTGGTTTCAGTTCACTGGTAAATTAATACACTCATTTTCCCTGTACAAATGCACTATAATGAGTCACTTTCAACAAAATTAGAGAGATCCAGAGCCTTATGTACTCGAGTCCGAATCGTGGATACAGAGCTCAGCGGTATATTGCGGCTCAAAAATACTGTATTCTAAGTGTTCATTACTGTCACAAGAAAAATAAGTTCCCTTTGAAATAAGCTTAAGTATAGAAACTGCACTCGAACGAAAAAAAGACTGAATCGAGAGCGAAAAAGAAGAGCAAGAGAAAGATTAACTCAAGAACAACAAGCTGTTGTAAGCCAACAGAGGCGGGATCAGTACGCAAGTAGTTCACAAGAACGACTAGAGGCCATACGCTCAGCAGCAAGACTAAGGCAGGCGCAATGGCGTGAACAGAAGGATGATGGCCAGCATTACGTTCGTAGAAGGAATCACAGAATAGCAGCGCAAGAAAGAATAGCTGCTGAAACTGAGGCAGAATCAAGTCAAAGGAGAGAAGATATGAAGCAGATAGTGCAGCAAAAGATTGCCAATGAAAGTGAAGTATTTCCAACAGTATTTGCCATGATTTTCGATGGCACGGGTACACTAGTCAATTTAATATATGACCTTCCGTCAATTTATCACATAGACTTCCATCAAGTTAGTAAACAGCCTTCCATCGATTTATTAGACAGACTTTCATCAAGTTAATGCACGTCCTTCCATCAGTTTAATAAACAAACTTTTATCCAGTTAGTGCATGGCCTTCCATCAATTTAATAGACAGACTTTCATCAAGTTAGTGCATATCTTTCCCACAATTTAATACATGGCTTTCCATCAATTTAATACATTGCTTTCCATCAAGTTAGTACACAATCTTCCATCAATTTAATAGACAGACTTTCACAATTTTTCATGAATTTAATAATGGAGGTAGCTGCTCTGTCACGCGCTCCAGCCTCGTCCTATTCACCAGCGCAGGCTTGGTCAATTAGAGACCAATTCCAGGGCAACTAGCGTGAAATTCCAGCGTTCCAGTCAGCTGATTCTGACCGAGCTGCAACCGCAACCTCAAATCCCAACTGCAACTGTAAGCCCCATAACCGCAGTCGTTTAACCGCAACTCCAGGCCACACAGCCGTAACCCCACAACTTCAAATCCCAACTGCAACCGCAAACCACTAATCTGCAACCGCAATCCTGCAACTGCAACCCCAAAACCGCAAATCTTCTACCTCAATCTTGCCATTGCATCCCCAAAACTACAAATCTGCAACCTCTTTTAATAAAATGCCGACATACTAAATGATGCATTAAAGGGGAGCTAATCTGCAGCCGCTAGTGTGGCATGAACTCCCATTCTACAGACGACTCAAAACAGCGCGTTTATCTTGAATAAAAATTCACTAACAAATGAAAAAATTATCTAACAATTTCTCAATCATTGAAAACAGGTGTAACGGTTGGGCAGAGATGGAGAGTTTAAAAATATACCACGGAAAAAGTCTCTTTGTTTTAATTTCTTTTAGTTTCCTTTCGATGTTAAAAAATGTAGTTGATAATCAGTTACACGATAGAAAAATATTGAAAACTGATCTGTGCTAAACATTATTTGATTAAAGGAAAACCTGATGTCAAAGATATTTTTATATGATCATACATTAAACAAACGGCAGTTTTAAAACGAATGAATTACACATCACAACAGTTTTAGCCAGAATTCTTAGAACAAAAAGAACTTTAATTCTCTGCTGACGCAGGTATGAATGTTGGAGCCTGGAAAGCATTTGTTGTCTAAAAAGCATATGTAGAAAAGTCATTTGTTGTTGTATTTCATTAGATGCATCACAACTCAATAACTGTCAGGCCATATCACTGAACAAACAAATGGTTTCGGTGGGAGCAATATTCCTGAGCACAGCATTTAAAAGAGCGCTTCAATTTCTATAGCTCACACACACAGACTGACTGCACAGCGCAGGCTGAGGTATGAAGAACAGTTTGAGGTCCGTTCGTTTGCATGCAAAACTAAAGAGGAGAATTTGTATTCATAATTTGTGCCATCAATTAAAAAGAGATGAAAATATTGCCTTTGAGGAATTAATTTCACGTGACCTAATTAAATTTTAAATGAAAACTCACACACACAAGTAAAATAATTATGTCATTATTGAATTTTTCACAAAGGGATTTCAAACTTTTAAATTCCCACTTTTTTCAAATTTCTAAAAGTGTTTCGATGCTGCAAAAATTTTAACAAGTTTGGAAAACATTTTTCTGTTTCTCATTTCACTGTAATAAATTGTGTGTTTTGCAGGAATTGAATAGAAAAAAAATTGATGTCTGCTGATATTTTGTTCGTTTAATATGGAGCCAAAAATAAAAAGTTCATCATAACTTTCATAACATCCTTTTACCTAATGTTTCTGATAAGGCAGTCAAGTCAGAGTTGCATTACTTGAACTAATTTGCGATGAAATGAACATAGACTTAAGTGGGGCCTTAATTTATTCTGGAATGTCCCGCAACGAAGTCAATGAATTTTTCTAGAAACAAGTAAATTGATGTTTTTGGTTTGTCTCTTTATACTATTTGTATGAGTTACTTTGTACAATATTATGCGTATGAATACTGTATTTTTGACCTATTTTCTACAGGTAGAAGTGTTATGGTTCCTAAATGTGTGTAGAATGACAATACGCAACGTTGAACTTCTATTATAATGCAATCGAATAAAATATGAGAACAAGAATAAGCCGTTTGGTTCATTCTTGGGTTACTACCCAACCTCCATGCCATCTAATGTTAGGGTATCAATCACGATCAGGCACCGTAATTGCACCTGAATATTTTAGTGACGTACACGTATTTTAATCACGCACAGACATTTCATTTACGCGCAGGCACAGCAATAAAGCGTTCCAGGAATGGAATGAACTTAGTACTTTATAGTATTGGAGGTTCCTCATCGAAAATATGTCAAGATGATTTATGAATGTATTCACAGTGATACACGATGTATGAAGCATGAGTACGAAGGAAAAAATAAAATACATAGAATTTTCTATATCAATTGAAAAGAACTGGGCTCTTGTTTGAAAATTAGGTTGTATAAAAAGTGTCTCACTTGTAGAAAGTACTTCCACTTTATGAGCAATCCAAGACCAAGCGGTTCTCCGCTAAAAAAAACTTCCCTCACTCCAAACACAGTTGCAAGTCTTTTTGAAGACAATCGAGGGTTCCGTTGTTCCCAGAAGAGTTGCCTGTTTGACACAGAACATTGGGCAGGTAGGTGTAGAATGGTGCTTGTGACCCTAGAATGCATTGCCAATTAAGGTTTACTGTCTTACAAAGCAGCGAAGGGTCCAAAGTTTGTACTGCCATTGCAACACATCAGAACAAAGCTTCCTGTTATGAGCTATAAAAACTTAAATTGCAAAGATTGCCTGGCAGCGTCGGCTCGACATTCTAAAAAAAAAAGCGTCCGCGTGACTGACGATCAAATTTTGTGCTCCTGATCGCATAAAGACGGAGCAGGTGTCGCACCAAAGAGCCTTTTGTATGGAGTAAGCACAAGCTCCCAAGACTTGGATCTCATAAGAGCTTCTCAAAATGAGATCCGATCTCTTGAGAAAGTTGATGTTTCTGTACACGCATGCATAGTCTTTTTTATTGAAGGTTATTTTGAAGACTAGATCATGGAATGACTAGATCGTGGAATGACTAGATCATAGAATGACTAGATCGTGGAATAACTATATAGTGGAATGACTA
>VCRD01003852.1:30560-54133 GCA_006783055.1 Trinorchestia longiramus
GACACCGTTGAAATAAATTAAGCAAGAAACCAAAACTTGAAGATAGAAAATATATCCTTGAACTCGAACATTGACGGGATTTTGACTAATGTAGCGACTCCACATCTCCAGTACACATATGAGTATTATTTACGGCGTTGTGCTCAGTCATGAACGTTATTATACTCACAGTTTGTCCCTAACCATAAACTTTGAACTTTACAGACCAGCCATAAACTTTATATTAGGCTCATAGTATGTCCCCAGCCATAAATTTCATTCAATATTGACAGCTTTGTCACATTAAAATCTGGAATTGCGATCAAACGTCAGATTTATCGAGCATCCTAATTTTTTCCATGCTAATTAAAATACATTTGCTTTCCCATCCGACATGCCAATCACTGTCCATGGATTACACGGAGTGCTGCTGCCAAGGGCCTTTTTCTCCACTCTGACGGCAACTTTTTGCAGCAATTCTTATCTAACCATTACAACTGACTGCAATTCTATTCTCTGCTGAGAGACATAAAATACTGAGTTTACAACCTGCAAACTCATTCTTCTAAAAAAACAATTGTTCGAAATTCTCGGCAAGAGGATTTCATTGCGCAAATATTTGACGCATTTTTCTGTGCTCTCAATTTTCCATTGGAGTATAAAGAGCACTTTAAATAGACATTTCTTGACTGCTTAAATAAATCTTTCTCGTCTGTTTGAATAAAAAATAGGAGTGTATTTTTGATTATATTCCAATGAATGTGAGAATAGTCGTAAATGTTGTATTCGTTGAGTAACAATCTTATTTGAATGTTTCTTTGCAAGACTCACCTGTAATCGTCAAGTGTTGTATCTCGTTTACTTTAGTAATTGTGGCCCTTCATTGAATGTGAAGTCTCGTGAAGTTTCATCCTCCATTGTGTGAAGCCTCGTCCTCCAGAGGAGAAAGTCTCTTCCAGTGGGTGAAGTCTCGTCCTCCAGTGGAGGAAATCTCTTCCAGTGGGTGAAGTCTCGTCCTCCAGTGGAGAAAGTCTCTTCCAGTGGGTGAAGTCTCGTCCTCCAGTGGGTGAAATCTCTTCCAGTGGGTGAAGTCACGTCCTCCAGTTGAGAAAGTCTCTTCCAGTGGGTGAAGTCTCATTCTCCAGTGGGTGAAGTCTCGTCCTCCAATGGAGGAAGTCTCTTCCAGTGAGTGAAGTCTCGTCCTCCAGTTGAGAAAGTCTCTTCCAGTGGGTGAAGTCTCATCCTCCAATGGAGGAAGTCTCTTCCAGTGAGTGAAGTCTCGTCCTCCAGTGGAGAAAGTCTCTTCCAGTGAGTGAAGTCTCGTCTTTCAGTGGAGGAAGTCTCTTTCGTGGGTGAATGCAGATAGAGCTTCCATGTTCCGACTACCCTAAGGCTACGCTGCTTTAAAGAGATCCCAAAAGCTACTGCTACACAGTAGGCCCATTACACCGTAGGCCTACACCGTAGTCCCATTAGGGGGATGCGCCGGCCGGGCAATACAGCATGTTAGAACTTGGGTTCGTTCACTGGAAAGCTCACTCATCATTAAAGGTGCATAAATGTAAGACACAATGTGGAGCAGGAATTCATGCGTATAAATGTAAGACATATTGTAAAGGATAAATTTGTACGTGTAAATTAAGACGTGTTTTGGAGGATAAATTCGTACGCATAGGTTTTTGATTTATGTAAGATATATTGAAATAGAAAAATTGTAATGGGTGGAGCAAAAGTCATCCCAATCTTTTAGAAATAAATAGCACGAAACTTAATTGAGTCAAAAAAGTTACGTATCACGTGTTAGATAAAATTTTGTAGATTCTTTATTGAAATGTGGTATCCTGGATATGTTGTCCCTTTTTCTTCAAACAAATGACAATACTTTGCGCAGGACTCTTCATGACCTATTCCAAAATATTTGGAGTTTTTTGTTGTTGATATCTTCATTCATGTTATTTCTCAATTCTTGTAAATTATTATGCCTATCAATGTAAGCAATTTTATTTAAGGAATACCGAAACGAAAAACTTCGGAGTCAAATCTGGCGCCAAGAAACGTCATCAGAACGTGAAATTAATGGAGCAAGAAAGGCAGTTTTTAGCATTGCCATGGTTTCTCTCGCTGTGTGTGGTGTTGCTCCATCTTGTTGCAGTCGCATATTGTGAGTTCCAAACATTACATTTATGACAATGAATATTCCTGGAACAATTCTTTTCAGTTGTTGCCTGTTGTTGCTATGGTTACTTCGTCAACATGTAGACATCAATACAGACATCAAACATCGTCTACATCTCCATGATCATTCTAGAGATAGTTAGTCCAATGTTTCCTTCACTCCGTATGCTCCATTAGATAAAACTTCCTTTGCATGTTATCAGCTTGTTTGCATTTGTCCTAGGATTTCTTTTATTAATCTCTGAACGATTGAAGTAACTTTTCTAAAAGTGCGAAGTGACTTTCCTGAATGCTTTGTAAGTCATGAAAAATACTGTTCAAAGAATTTTGATTTGTTTGTAGAGCAATGTACAGTATTTTAAGAATATCGTATTTAAAATAATGAAACTCGAAGTTATCCATAAATATACAAATAATTTTTTTACTTCATTACGTTTTGTTTTATTAATCTGTGAAAGTGTACAGTGATTTTTGCTACTCTCGTCTCTTAGATGTACGCTCTCGTACGAATAAATGTAAGATATATTGAAGATGTAGAAGACTTTTCACGAGCATGAGTTTTACTCAATAAACGAGATAATACATTCAGGAAAAACTGGAGAAGTGGGATTTTAAATTTACTCTTAAGTCAACCGTCAAGAACATACAATAAAAACTTTTCACAGAACTATTCGAAGAATTGACTTACAGAAATCCCATTACTCGGAGGAATTGAAGATTATCTCATTTTCTGAGGATTGAACTTTTTACCCGGAGTTTGGGTCTGGGAAATTCATAGAACAAATTACTTGAGTATTGAATAAACAACTGTCTCTGAGTCACAACAACAGGTATTTGAAGTAGAATAATAACAAGCAACGTAATAACAGCTAACACAATAACAGGTGTCTCAAGTGAAATGAATATGTACAATATCTTAAATGCATGGGTTCAATATCTATACTTAGGAAAAAAATTCCATTATTTTATTTGTTGCCACAATTTATGTGATTAATTTTTTTTTCAAATAAATTTTTCCTTACTCCATAGCAATAATGATTGTTGATGATCACTTTTTTTACTTTAATGGGAAACGGATTGTCACAATTAAATTTAATGTACACATTTATTTAAAACACGGACAGACCTCTCTTTGAATACATTCTTTCTCTAAATCTGTGAAAAGACATGTAATAGAAGACATTGATTTTAATTAATGATACAGAGTACATTTATAACTCACGATACGTATAGAATATAAACAATAGATAAAATACTCTTAGAAGGGATTTTCAATAGTGGATAAATAGCTCTATAAATGTTTAACATTAGAAATGCAAATACAAAGGTGAATTGCAAAAAAGTAACGCACAAATTGTACTCTGTAGCTTCTCAGGGTGAAACACAGCGTGAAGAACAGCGTGAAGCACAGCGTGAAGCACAGCATGAAGCACAGCGTGAAGCACAGTGTGAAGCACAGCGTGAAGCACAGCGTGAAGCACAGTGTGAAGCACAGCGTGAAGCACAGCGTGAAGCACAGTGTGAAGCACAGCATGAAGCACAGCGTGAAGCACAGCGTGAAGCACAGCATTTGCATGGAATTCGAGCAATTTGCCTGCATTTTTGATATTCTTGCTGCTTGACAGCTGTTGACAGACGGGCCACTTTCAATGCGACTCTGTGTTGCCAGTCTTGAAAAATATTCGTGGATATTTGTCAACTGTTGACGGCCGCTGTCAACGCTATCCTGAGTTGCCAGTTTTACAGAATATTCCAGACTGCTTGACAACTGTTGACAGCTGCTGTCTACACTACGCAGTGTTGACATTCATACGAAATATTCCGGTCTTTTTGACAACTGTTGACGAACAAGCTACTGTCAACACAACGCTGTTGACAGCCGTTGACGGCTACTCTCAACCCTCACGTTTATTTACCATGGAACGATGAAATAGGTCTGAAAGACCTAGTGTCAAAATTAACAAGCCCGTAAATTGTTATTAAATAATTTTTCGACTGAAACTCCATGATGTCATTAGCACTTGTTCATGATCATAACGCAGAAATAATAAATAAGTAGCTTTAGTGACTAGGCCTCATAGGCCCACCTAGTCTCCGATGCAGATTATTTTTATCCGTCGTTCCATTTTAACCTTTAGCTTGACATCCGTGATGTATGTCTCGTCAACAACACTGCTCCCTAGAACACAGACTAGTCACCTAGTTGCCACAACGTTGCCACAGTGTGGCAACAGCACACAAACATCAGAATTTATTTCCAGTCGAGAAATGTTTTATTTTTTTGCGTGACGAAGGCGCGCTCCCACGGAGGCTGTCAAGAGTCTTTAATAAAAGAAGCACGTGTCTTGTGTAATAGAAGCAGGTATTAACACTACATAATAAAACGCCAGGTGTTTCCTTATATCAATAAATTTACATATTTTGTATGCGTAATTTATCCTATGTTATTACAATAAGAATCTCCCTTAAATACTGGTAGTTAAATCCGTAGACTTTCTGATTAGGTCTGAGAATTTGTTGCTTTAAATTATTCCTTCAAATGCATGGTAATTAAAACCCATTAATTTAACGGGCATACACACTAGTTTTTAAGAAAAGAGACATTGACACAGGGAATATGCAGTAACCTCACAATAATTTGATGGTACGTAATCTGATTTTCTCTGTATTTAACAATGCGTCCCCTCACCAGTCTCCTTGTCAGTCCCTTTATCGGTCCGCTCATCGCTCCCCTCATTAGTCCTCCATACCAAGTCATTCCCCTATTCCTACCTCCCCTCCCCTCATTGCCCCCTTCATTTGGCCCCAGTAGTGGTCCCCTCGCTCCTACGACATGCGGTATGCAGGACTCGCTCTGTCATCGGGAAGCAGTGCCCCCTTCTTGCAACTTTTCGCGTTCTGATGAGAAAACTTCCCTTTTGGAAATTTTTGAAGCTTTCATTCAAATCGAAACTTGGAATATGACAGTCTTGGCCTCACCGGCCGTGACGAAGGTGCGTGACTGAATTCTGAACCAGACACAAAATGCCGAATTGTGGCGAGTTTTGCTGCATTCAAAATACGGAATTCTGTCACGTGTTTTGTTGTATCCAAAATACGGAACTCTGTAGCCTGTTTTATTGCATCCAAAATACGGAGCTCTGTAGCGTGTTTTGTTTTATCTAAAATACGGAGTCCTGTCACATGTTTTGTTGTATCTAAAATATGAAACTCTGTAGCGTGTTTTGTTGTATCGTAAATACGGAGCCGTGTCACATATTTTGTTGTATCCAAAATACGGAATCCTGTCGAGTTTTTTTTGTATCCAGAATATTGAAATCTGTCACGTGTTTTGTTCTATCGAGAATACTGAACTCTGCCTCGGCTCCAAACGTTCCAACAGTGAAAGTCTGTCACGGACCGCGCGTGTGTTCTGTCGTCACAGATAAAGTCAATGTCGTAAGTTTTAGGAATCCGAAGTCGCATAGAAGAAATTGCAACTTCCGGCGAGTTTGGTCGGAGATGTTCGTGCCCATGTCACTTTTCAGAAATGGACAAAGTTCATTTCGCAAAAAATTTCAGATGATCGTAAGCTTGACTTATTCTAAAACAGAATGAAAAAAGGAGATCGGTTATTTTTCGTATCCATTTGGCACAACTACCACCTCATGGCAACACAGTACTTATCAAAATATTGGACAAAACTGCCAGATGTTGTGCACAATTGCAACCTATTGACAACACAATGCACTCATCCTTAAACACAAATTTTTCCAGCATTCACCGGCTTTGCAGCGCTCGCTTCTATGTGTATTTCCCCTGAGAAATTCTCTGACCTACAGCATTGACTGGCTCCAAATAAACAAGATTTTGGGCAAATTTTAGGGACTGAAGTGATTTGCAGGTCGTAGCTTTGTGTGCATTAAGGGGTTGAGAGGAGGATTATTTTACAGAAAGACCATCAAAAAAAGGTGGTAGAGATTTTATTCTGGTGTATTGATATCCAGAATACCAATTGCATGCATAAGATAGATGATCTCTTCGTTATTAAACATCTGTCATAGCAGAATATCAATAATATCAGAACATCTATCTGGTGCATACAATTAGTATTCTATATACCATTGTATAATTATACAATTTCTCGAAACGTATGCTTAGATTATCATAAATTCCATCACTTTTTCTGACTTCGGGGTTACCTGAAAAAACAGTTTTCAATACTGATTATCATTACCAGCAGTACAATGATAATTGACACTGATTAATTAAAATTACAGACAATACAAAGTTTATAATCAATACTGATTATAACTAAAGGTAATCCAACGATAATCAACTCTAATCATAACGACATGCAATGATGGATAAACCGTGGCTTATATCGTGTGAGTATCCATGATGCAAGTAATGTTCCAAAACGGAAATTCGGCAATTTTGACAAAGGTCCCTACTTTAAATTAATAAATCTAGCATTAGTATTACGAGAAGCAAACTACGGGTCAACACCGGGTCAATATTGATTCGTCTGAAGCAGCGTCACTTAAAACCATGTGAATTTTTCATTTCAACAAGTTTAATAGTTTTCCAGTTGATGTTCTCAAGCGCAATTGCTTCAAACAAAAACCTTGAATCTCCCTCATCATTTGCCATTAACATTTTTTCTGACGCAGATTTAGCCATCCTGAGACTATTGTTCGAAACAGCTCAATCTCAAGCCTCCGTGGCATTTCCAAACAGCTCAGCTTGAGAATTTATTGCCTACGACTCCAGTCCAAGGAAGAATGTTCGTCCGCTCCAACGAGCCTTTGACAGGTTCCCCTCTGTTTTCTCCCCTCCCTTGCCCGTGTTCTCTCTGCCGAAATAAAGTGTCTTCCCAACCCACTTGCTTTTGTGACGTTTTCTTCCAAAAATACGGGGAGTCTATCGTCTTTTAGGCTTTCAAGACGATGATGTTTTCGTTGCCTCTTTACGAAAAATATCGAGTAAGCCTCTTGTTGCGCTCTTATCCAAATGGAGCATGAAGCGAAGGTGGGAAAGTTCCGATGTTGACGGGCGTGAATGACCGTTATTGCTCTTTTTAATGTCGGGACATTTTCAAATGAAACTTTTTCCATTTCTGAGAACAGATTTACGTCGAGGGGCGTACTGGAAGATTTTGGTTGAGACTTTTCAAGGAAAGTACTTCGAAAACAGATGCAGAGGAGCGGTCCTGTAGTTGGATGACTTTAACATAAACATACATGTGGTCTACGTAGACTTTAAGATAAAGATACAAGTGGTGTACATAGACTTTAAAATAAAGATACTTGGGGTGTACATAGACTTTAAGATAAAGATACAAGTGGTGTACATAGACTTTAAGATAAAGAAACATGGGGTGTACATAGACTTTAATATAGAGATACACGTGGTGTACATACACTATAAGATAAAGAACCACGTGGTCTACATAGACTTAAGATAAAGATAGAGGTGATGTACATAGACTCAAGCGATGCGTGTATCCAACATAACGTGTTTGTGTGAATAATATTCTAAATGATCAGAATAATAGTAATATCAATAAAAATTGTAATTATAGAATTAAAAATGATAATGATATGAATAACATTGATGATGATGTAAGTAATACTAATGTTAATATATATATATATATATAACATTAATGATGATGTAAGTAATAACAATCATATTAATGAAAACAATAATTATAACAATTACTAACAATAATAATAGTAATTATAATAGGTGATTTCTGTGAAATATGAGCTTAATGAATTCCCTGTTTACAAATCTCAATATTTTTCTTCTTGAAATCAACAAAAAAAGCCTGTGCCGGCCACACGGGGTGTCCCAAAAAATATATACATTTTAAAAGACTGTAGTTTGAATACCTTCACATCGTGCACAGTAAATAACAATGTATTCCAGACACAAAAGAAAACTTTAGATTTTGTTCATATAAACTAAACCTGTTCCAGCCTCCTAGCACCAGTAGTGATCAAACTACAGCCTTTTAAAAATGTATACATTTTTGAGACACCCTGAACCAGTATGTTGACCCATTTCACTCATGCATGCAACTCACAACCGAACACAGACGTGCTTTAGCTTATCTTCTTTCTCAGGTGTAATTTTAAGAAAAAACTAATTCTTCCGGGCTCTCCATACCTGCTTGTTGCCATAGTTGTTCGTTGCCATTGCTGCTCATTGACATAGTGATTCATTGAAATAGCAGCTAGTTGGCATAATAATTCATTGCAATAGCTGCTTGTTGCCATAATGGTTCGTTGCCATTGCTGCTTGTTGCCATAATGGTTCGTTGCCATTGCTGCATGTTGCCACAGTGGTTCGTTGCAATTGCTACTCGTTGCCATAACTCCTAGGGACCATTGCTGCCACAGGGGAAACAAACGTGCTCCTACTAAAGTGTTAAGCCTGAAATTAAAGGCGACGGCTGAAAACAGAACAAGAAAATCAGGCCATTGCCCAGGTAACTAATCTTTCCCTCAGGCTGAAGTATTGAAAATAGACTGTTATTTCCTGCATGGATCTGTAGATGTTGTGAGTTTTTGTTTTATTTAATTCAGAAACTTGTGCTAGAATGTGATGTTGTGTAACTATGATACTATCTGTTACACAACCACGATCACCACAACCATCACCACATTACCAACACATCATCATCCCCTACTAACACCTTCACCACATCACTGCTACATCACCAATACATGTCCACTACACTACCACTACATTACCACTAATAACACCTTCACAGCACCACCACATCACCGCCGCTTCACCACCCACTACCAACTTCTTACCACCACACAACCACCTGACTACACCACCACTACTACCTCAACACACCACCACCGCCACCCAACAGCTCACCGCCACTATATCACTACATCGCACCCACCACCAGCTACACAATTAAAGAAGTTACTACGGAGTTCTGGTTTACGGACTAAGTTTGACAGACTTCAACGCTCCGGTGTGACGGACGAACACAGTCACGGCCGCCTTTACTGGCTACAGATCTGGCGTGGACGGAGAAAAAATTCTGGCCGTGAATGAAATGAGGCATCTCGGGCCTAAAATCCGATCGTTGTGGAAATGGAGTGAGTTCTTGGTGTAAAATTAGTTTTTTTCCTAGAAACTGAGTACGTTAGTTTTGAAGATGAAATGTTTCCGTTTTGAAATGATTTTTTTCGATTTGCGGGTGAATTTTTTTTCGTTTAACCGAGGAAATTTTTTCGTTTCACATATGAAATATTTTTCTTTGGCTGATGACTTTCTTTAGTGTTACCCATAAAAATTATATTTTTAAAACTGCTGTACAGAGAGAGTTAACCAGAATAACTCCAGAATACTCCATAATATATCTGCAAACATGAGTTTGCAGAACGGGTGATGTTAAAAACGTTTCTATAAATGTTCAATCAATTCCTCTTTACAAAAGCGATGCGAAATATATTCACGATCGACAGTCATTGAAGAATCAATAGCTCACCATGGATGGTAATTTAAGACCAAATGAATGCATAAACAATTTATATTATATTTATTATAGGAGCTGCAAAACGAAAATTTCTCTGTGCCTTATTAATTGGACTTATAAGTTGCTTCTTGTTGATCGCCGACGCTCTAAATGCAGGTCAGCAATTTTCTATAATATTGGCTAACATTCGCTAATAACTGCTAGTGTTTGCCAATATTAGGAAATATTGGCGACTCTTTGCTAATTTTTGCAATATTCGCTAATATATGATACTATTCAGCAATATTTGCCAAAATTCGATTATAATCGAGAATATTCGGTAATATTTGCCAACGTTAGGCAATATTTGCTGATAGAATTACTCATCAATAAATCAGAAGATTTCTCAGGAGTTGCTGCTGAGGTGAATACATAATTCATATGATCGTAATATACAGTCACAGCATACAACCACAACATACCGTATGTCCGTCCCACAAAAATCCGAACCGAGTATTTATTTTCCCGTATCAGTAATACCATCATAAGAATACCATAAGCATTTAATTTCTTAAGATAGTATTACTGATACCATCCATCATAAGAATCCTATGTATTCTTATGATGGTATTACTAATACGGGAAAATAAATACTCGCTTCGGGTTTTTGTGAGACATACGGTATATCAACAGTTACAGTAACAGCATGGTCGCAATACACAGTCACAGCATACAATCACAATGTATAGCAACAGTTACAGTAACAGCATGGTTGCAATACACAGTCACAGCATACAATCACAATGTATAGCAACAGTTACAGTAACAGCATGGTTGCAATATACAGCTCCAACATGCAGTCACAATGTGTATTAACAATATACGGTCAAAATCTACAGTCACAATATATATTAACAGTATTCTATCACAATATACTGTAAGAGAGTACAGTAACAGTAAAATCACACTACACAGTCACACATTTTCTTCAAATTTTTCCCTCACATCTCTCCACATACTTTGGTTCACACTATGTCTAATATTTCCCATGATATATCCCCTCATATTCCCCTCATACTTCCATTACCTTTCCACACATATTTCCCTCATATTTCTCTTCATCAGTCTTCTCACATTTCTCTCATATTTACCTTCATTTTACCATTCTCATTTCCCTCACATTTCCCTTCATATTACCATTCTCATTTCCCCTCACATTTACCTTCATATTACCATTCTCATTTCCCCTCACATTTACCTTCATTTTACCATTCTCATTTCCCCTCACATTCCCCTCACATTTGCCCTACAAAACTCAGCGGGGTGCAAGCAGCATGGCTGACACCAGCAGTAAAGCACGAGGGTATGCGTCACGTAGAAAGCGTCGTGTTCAATTTTATTTTGCAGGAATACTTTTGAACAAAATAATAAAAAGGCTCACGAGCTAAGGCATGTACGATAAAGCCCTTCATGTGCATAAATCACCCCGTTAGGTTGGCGAAGATTTAGAAATTTACGACTAAATGTTCTCCTGCTTGTAAAAGTTGCCGCATAAATTTGTCTCGCTGGATTTTGCACCAAAGAAAAAGAAACTTTGAGCAATTTTCGGTATGGAAGAAACTCAAGTTTGTGTTCCTACCTCATAAATATTCAGCTTGTAATTATTGTGTGTTAATTTGTGTTTATTATAAAACGCTGCAGGAATGAAGTCATGCAAAGTTCTTTAAAATAAAACTCGGGTTTTCTGTCTGAGGGTCCTTACATGTCAATTAAGTGATTGCGGTAGTGGAGAATTCGCTTCTTTTCAAAATTCTTTTTCCAAACCCTGATAGTTCTTGATTCACACGCATGGAAAATTTTCATCATAACCATTTGATTGTAGATTTCAGCAGGGACTATAGGGAATGTAAAAGGTATCCAGATTTAAGTAATTTAAAGCAATATTTTCAATACTGCTTCACCAATCGTAAGTTCTTATATGGTGTCTAAAAAATTACATTATTTCACTTTTTTACTCATATTTTGAGCGTTTATTTTCCAAGAGATGTTCAATTCTGAACAAAAATTAAATAGTCATGCTCTAAAAATAAATTTAGAACAAGCTTTTCTACGTAAGAACGTGGAAAATTTAAATGAATTTCCTTTCCAATGGTACAGGGGGGAATATTAAAAAAGCTATGAAAATACAACATTAAAATAGCACCTTCAATCAATTGAAGTATTGCCGTATTAAAGAATTCTTTTCTTAAAGATCACATTTCTACGGAAACTATTCTGAAATTTTCAAAAGATTTGAATACCTCAGTAAATAAACTGTACATACTATGTTGTTTTACCGTCAAAACGATAATGTTCTTAAACTTTAAAATAAAAAATGAATTTTTCTAGCAATAAATATATGCGAACTCAAACATTAAAAAATGGTTTGACAGTTTTAAAAGCAGTCTCATTAAATCTGTTGTGGACTTAAAATTGAATTGAATTAGAAGATTAAGTGGTATCAAGCTCCTTTCATTCATATGCAAGAACCTTAACTTTAATTATTTCTTCATATTTAATCAGTCAACAAGGTACCAACTTTTTTATCAGGGTAATCAGATTGATGAGAAAATTACGTGACTCCCTCGCAAGAAAAAACTTTATGAATTATTTATGGACTTCTAAAAGTTACATAGCTTCATCATACGATCTTGAATAGGTTTATGAGGATTATTAATAACAGACAATATTTTTAGGACTGAAAATGTTTCTGGCTTTGTCTGGCTCAAATCTGCAAGTTTTTTATATCAGAACTTACTGCTTTATTGCAATAAATAAAATGTTTAGACTACTGTTTGTTCAATAACATTTTTGTGCCATTTAAAGAATATTATTTTCACCAGCTAGATTCATTTTCATCCCAAAAAGGTATTTCAAGGTTTATTTTTGAATACATATTCCTGTATATAAAACAACAAAACGCAATTCATAATATCTGTAAAGTTGTGCATCTTTTAGTTATAATAATTCCTACAAAGTCATGTCAATGGCTTCATTTCATTAAAAATTTTACAGAGAAAATACCATCAAAATTTCAAAGGAAAACACACTCGCAATGCCTTAAATCTCTCTCTTAGACCTCAAACTTCCCGCACACATTGCTTTAGTATTGACTCTAACACAGCTTTCAAAATTTCTTACTACAGAAACTGACTTATATTCTAGGAATTTTCACGACTAATTCAAAAGCAGAGTTTCGTTCGAAAACCCTATAAATTTCTTCACTTGAAAAAGTTTTTAGAGTCGTCTATTTTTGGAATCCCGTATTCCTTGTTAAGAAATTCTTCCCCCAGCCTTAATCTGCACAGATCAAAATGAACCAAGAATCTTCACATGAATTGCCCTTTGAAATAGAGCTTGGTTAACATGCTCTAAAACACTTGTGAATGTATCGATGTAAGTAAAACTTAGCGTTTAAACAGGGTGTTGAATTGCATTCATTGTAGCTAGTGAAATGTACAGAAATATACTTGGAGATTCAAATACATAATGCTGGAGAAATATGGTCATTTAAATAGATTTTTATACATATTTAAAACGTAAGCAGTTTTAACATGTTTGTGGATTAAGAGATTTGAAATTATTTATCAACGATATTCGTGAATTAAGAAAAAAGCAGTTGAAATCTATTTTTGAATGTGCTTTGTTATTATTCATCATGTTGCATGATAAACGTTTTCTTAACATCAAAATTAAACAAAAGAAAGATTTACATCACCCAATCACATTTCCATGAACGGAGTCTTCAGTTCTGTACTATGATGCATTTAAATCCAACGTAGTATGCAAGATTTAATTACTGATGAGAAATATACATTTAAGCCTCGATTTCAAAACTTTTTGCTGCTCTTTTCCTAATTTAGCCGGTAGCTCAATTTTTTCACCTAGGAAACTACATAAGAACATGTGTGCAGTAACAATGACACTTCTCAAAAGTTTTCAACGAAAAACAGTAGAGAATGGTGTACCAATGAGTACAACAACAAAATAAAAAATAAAAGCCTAATTACTAAATCTTAATACTAAAGAAAACGTTGTCAAAAGTGTTAAGGAAAGAAATTGCCGTGAAAGTACTATGAAAAGAATGTCACCCAAACCATGACGCACATAAAATAATTTTCGAAAGTTTTAATATTGCATCGTGTTACACTTCATGTCTGGGACATCTCGATGTGAAGGGCTCTCAGGGCAACAACTAGCAGTCGTCATAAGAAATTTTCCAAATGTTTGACATTGAAACGTAGCCCTGGACTATCGACCAGGAACACGGACAGTAAATGTACAGAAAATCTCCAGAAAAAATCCGAGCTATAGGTCATGAAAACTTAGCGAAATGGATGATACCAGTCAGTGAAAATCAGAGTTGAATATAGGTTGAATGATGCTCTTACGAGTATAATCATTAAAGCTGAATTATGTTTTTCTAATGTGAATATTAAAACAGACTTATCGTAACGTGAAAATGGTCAGTAACACAGGATTATGGTAACACATATATGGTCAGTAACACAGTATTATTGGAACGCGAATATGATTAGTAACACAAAATTATGATTGCGTGGGTATGAGTATTAACGCTAAATTATGGTCGCTTAAAGACCGTCATAAATCCTGAATTATGGTGAGCGTTTAAAATGGTCATTCGTTGGCGCCGATGTGTTTGAAACATGCCATTTCCTTCATAATAAATGATGTTAATATTTTCTTCTAGTTTAGAAAGCCTTGCCGTGCAGTCAACCGTAGAGATTTATCCCCTATATATAATATTTCTCGCCCCCCGAGAACGATTCGTTAACCTGTCACACTATTTGCCAGGCACATGGGAAATCTTTTGGTGAAGATTTCAGTAAAGCTTGTAGTTAGGGGAGAGGTCTTCATTGAACGCGATTTGTGGTGTGCATTCAATGAAGTGCATTGATTTCCATGAACAAAGGGAACTCTGGTCCGGCTGAGGATGTAGGTATGAATACACCTACGTGTGTGAGTGCTAGTTCATAGTAGGCGTTGCCGTCAGGGTGGAATGATCTTACTTGAGTTAGTTATATATTTTATTCGTGCTGAAATTCTGACTGTAGTCTAAATGAGTTTGTTGCTTGTAGGTACAGCATGCAAAGAGAATGTGGAAGAAATCCAGATTTCAGTAGGAAGTAAAGGAATTACAAAAGAAATACAGATTTCTGCATAGAGTATAGGAAATGTAAGAGAAATCCAAATTTTAGCAGGAAGTATAGGCAATGTAGAAGTAATCAAGATTTAGCAGAAAAGAGAGCGAATGAAAATAATTATTTTATCAGTAGAGTTGCGGAAAATGAAAAATGACCAAAATTTCGTCATAAAATAAAAAGGTTTGCAAAGAAAAACAGAGCTAAGCTGGAAACAAGAGGGAGATAAAAGGATACGAGATGTAATCAGTATTACCACAGGAGGAAAAATAAAAAACAATAAAATAAAATCAAAGAATGTACGACGTTGTGGAAAACATCTATGTGACGCCCAACATGATTACTGGCTTAACTAGCCAAACATTAAGGTACTTTAAGAACCAATTTTGTACAATGTTTAAAGAAGTTATTCTAATATTCGCCATACCTGTTAATGTAATGTGGAAATGAGACCGAAATATTCGAAATTAAAGTCTAGCAAAAATCAATTTATGTACTGAAAAAGTTGATAAGGTGCCATAATTAGGTGACTGACTAGACTGAATAGCAAACGATCACTGAAAAAATTATGAGCCAGAGCTAAATCGCTGAAAAAGTCAAATAGTTGAAAAATGAGTCCACTGAGTAAAATGGTCACACTTGTTTGAGAATTTTACTGCACGCAATAGCACAAGCGAGGCAATGAGCAGACACATTGCATCGATTGTGCATGAGCTTACGATGAGGTAATAAAAGGTCTTCTTATCACAGACAGACGTACTCAAATGTAAAGCACTACCAACGAGACTCTTCACATGCGCTATCAAATATTTTATGTTTCAGAACACTTACGTGTGTTAAAAGAAATGCGTTCATAAGGCGAACAGAAGGTTAGAGACTTCGGGGAGTGTAAGAAGTGGACTTCTGTGAGGGTAGGAGGTGGACTTCAGTGAGGGTAAGAGGAGGACTTCAGTGAGGGTAAGAGGTGGGCTTCAGTGAAGGTAAGAGCTAGACTTCAGTGAGGGTAAGAGGTGGACTTCAGTTAGGGTAAAAGCTGGACTTCAGTGAGGGTAAGAGGTGGACTTCAGTGAGGGTAAGAGGTGGACTTCAGTGAGGGTAAAAGCTTGAATTCAGTAAGGGAGATGGATCACGATACTTGAAACTGAAAGAAGGTGGTAAAAATTATTTGTATTTCATACCTCAGACACTTCCTTTGTATTCTTGTGTTTTTGTACCAGTTATATACAAATTTAAAAATGTGTGTTGTAATAAATAGCTGTGCTCATAAATATTATTTTCTGATTCCATAGTTAATCTCTAGAACTAGTTTTTTTAGTTTATTCCATAGCATGTCGGCTTCGAGAACAGAGTTTTTCACATGTAATTTTTTCCTTTTTGTGTGTCATTTCCAGCAATGGAAAAAGCTGCGTTCAAATGTAAGCTTTAAATATGCGTACACAAATAAATACACGAAATAAAAACAGATTTATCTATACAATAAATATAGACACATGAATACACGCAAATAAATGTGTACAATAAATGTTGTGCACTAATAAATGTAAAGCATTGAATGCACGCCAATAAACGTACAGTATACAAAAAATGAGCACAAAACCCACAAGTAAATTGTTCGATGCACTTTTTGACTCCTTTTTTGTACTCAAAGCGTCGTGGACTTTTTTTGCACCTAGCAGTGATAGTAGGCATGGCTATTTCCTAATTAAATAGTTTTCCCACTGATAATTTATTTCTTAATGCTCTTTAAGTACTCGAAGCAAAAGAATAATTGACTAGTTGGACCGAAATAGTCTCTATATTGGTAAAAATTGGTACTCAATTAATAGTACAGGGACACCCTGAATATACTGTACACGTAACGCTGGTACACAATGTTTATACCTTCCCTTCACTAGCACCAAATTCCGGTCACACCAGCAAATCCCTAACGCTTGTTTTTTCTCATTTTCTCTCAATCAAATTAAGGAAGGTCAGGTCTTGCAGCTGTCATTTGTTTCCGTAATTATTGGAAGATTGACTTCTTGGAGATGCAGTTCCCGAAGCGACCCACCGCTGCGTTGGCACTGCCAATGATGTGTTGCATCGCAGGTCTCTGCAACGGAGCATTGTTCATGAAGGTAAGATTTTATTTCAATACACT
Source organism: Trinorchestia longiramus (assembly GCA_006783055.1). NCBI lineage: Eukaryota > Metazoa > Arthropoda > Malacostraca > Amphipoda > Talitridae > Trinorchestia > Trinorchestia longiramus. The sequence goes on from VCRD01003852.1 coordinate 47,521, forward strand.
GAAAATTATTACAATACACTGAAAATTATTTCAATACACTGAAAATTAAGCATTCTGTATTTGGTTAGAGGTCTGTTTGTGAGTTACCTAAATTTTAACAATTCCTATATACTCCTTAGACCGACTGTGTTTTTCTACACGAGGAAAACGATTATTATTTGTCTGTATATTACTTTTTTAGTAACTTATATTACTTTTATTAATGCCAGACGGTTTTTGCAGGTAACGGGCGTGGAAATGCCCTCGGCCTGCATGCTGAGGAGCAAAAAGGACCTCCAGTTTGGTGGTCCCGTCACGTGTGCCTTCCTGTGTGGCAGAGACTCAGCCTGCAAGACTTTCTGTGTACAGAGAGGTGAGTTGACGCATCGTCTTGCTGAATCAAGTTTCATCGTAAGCACGTAAATTATAGCGATTAACGTACCGATAAGTTCATAATCATAAAATGATAAAACATGCAGTGGTTTGAAGGGTAATACAAATGAAATTCTGATAAAAAAATGATCACGATGGTTTAAAAATATTTCAAGTGTAAATGTTTAATTATTATCATTATTGATAACAGTAATCTATACAAAAAATACGGTTATGGGTACGTTTGTTCGTGTGGTACCCTTAGTTGCATGAGTTTGTATGTAGGTTGAGAGGTTGAGAGCGTGCATAGTTTGATATTATTATATCTATGCCTACACTGGCGTTCTTTTCTTTGTTTTTTGGGTGTGAGTATTGTATTGAAAAAACCTATAGATATTTCATTTGATATTGTATTGTGAATTCGTGCATACTCTTTTGAGTATTAGGTAGGGGAAATCCATAGAAATTTGTATTGAGGTTATATTGTGAAACGTGGATAGTCAAATAGACATTGCTGCAGTTTTTTTCTAAAAATGACTTCAACAGACATACGAAGAATGAGGACTGATAATAAAATTTATGAACATTGATGTGAATGTTAGCGGTGGTAATGATGAAGATAATGATAGTAATGTTGATGAGATGGTGGTGATAATAATGGTGATTTTTCTTCTACAGTGCAGAGACGTCAGTATTACTTTCCCATTTCAAATAATAAAAATTTTGAGCTTGTCACTGTGCGAGAATACATCAGTTTATCAGCTTACTTTTTGTAATGATTCTTTTATAAATTTTATGCATCATGGTCACACATATATACCAGTTTTTATGTGCATATATGTATGTATATATGTGTATATGTATGTATATATGTGTATATGTATATATGTATATATATATATATATATATATATATATATATATATATATATATACATGATCTTAATGCGTCAGTTGTCAAAATACTTTTTGTAGTGCCTCTGACTTATGTAATCTAAGAAATTAAGTTTTACTCAGAACCAAACATCCGCAGTGTAAGAGACATCGGTTAACTTTTTTCATTCCCTGAAGTTAACAATTAATTTTACCAAATTAGTTCTGAGTGTTATATGTTCTTCAAAGTCCTGATTATCATCTTAATGTACTGACAATTATTTCAATTTTTCTTGACAAAGATGGACAGTGTGATATGTACGAAACAAGACTCTCCTTTTACTACGAGGGCGTCGCTGCTGCCAACACTACACTGTATGACGAGTGCTACACGTCTTGGACGAAGAGCAAACTAAATGTAATTCGTAGCACCATGAACGTCAAAATTCACCCTAGCTCTAATGCCCCGGATCTAAAGCGTCCAATCGACGGCTATTTTTGCCCCGACTACAATCAGTTCCTTGAGATCCAGCCTACAAGAGTCAAAGGAGAGTATCCATACTACATGATCGATTTCGGTGCCCCTTCTATGGTAAGTCAGGTGTTCTCCGTCATCTCCGGACGTGGCACCCTGATGGAGATCGTAGTGACTCTAGGTGACTCTGAAAACTACCTGGAAAACGCTGAAATAGCATCGAAAGTTGGACAACCAATGGGTGATGTCAATGAAGAAGATGAAATTGTTCTTACGAAAAAGATCTCCGGGCGTTATCTGACTTTTTACCGTTCAAGTAGCTCTGTGTCGATTGTCATTGGTGAATTGTTGGTGATTTCATAAGCAGTTCACGTGTGTGTTGGATGATATTTTTAAGAATTATGGTTATGCGGACAATTAGACAATTAACTGTGAATATTCTCACGTGAAAGATTAATCACATCTGGTTTATTCTAGGCTCAATACGTACAAAACTTGGTTTCCTTGCATTGCAGGATTTTTTTTTGTGACAGCCAAGTGTAAAAAACAACAAGGTGACACCCATGCTAGAAAATTGCAATGTGATCGTTCCTACTCAATTTTTTTTTATTTGTGCAATGGGAAAACCTTTATTTACGTAGTTGACTTGTAGTCTCGTTTACATTATGTACGCGGTCTGATGACTCAGAAGGACGGTTGAACATTATTATAATATACGTACGTGATTGATGCCTTTACTTTATGTGTGTAGAAGGTATGGGACTTGAGTAGCAACCCAAGAATGGGCCAAACGGCTCGTTTCAGTAACTATTCTATTCTAAAAAAAATTAGCTTCGTTTTAAAAACGAAGTTCTTTCGCAGTTCTAAAATTCAGGTTTCACTATGGTTTTAGAAGTAAGGTTTCATTTTCTCACCTAATAACGCAAAGGGCTCATCAAACGCAGCACAAAACACATTTTTCATAACTCTAGCATTTGCGTTCGTTTTGAAATCTGATGGTTGCCACCAGATGAGCTACTTTTCGCACCTGCTATTTAACGAGAGTAATTTAGCACCTTCACACGTTCATTATTCATGTGCCATAGTTGAATGGCAACTGTTTTGCATTGATCTAAATAAATGAACATTAAATGTAAGTTATTATTCTACGTACTTCACTGCTGTCCCAATAAGACTACATTCTACGTGTTCTACTGTTGTCCCCAATACGACTACATTCTACGTTTCTACATTTGTCCCCAATAAGACTACATTCTACGTGCTTTACTGCTGTCCCCAATAAGACTACATTCTACGTGTTCTACTGTTGTCCCCAATAAGACTATTATACATTCTACGTGTTCTTTTGTTGTCCCAATAAGACTACATTTTACGTGTTCTACTGTTGTCCCCAATATGTCTACATTCTACATGTTCTACTGTCAGCAACAGTAAGAATACATTTAAAGGCCAGAAAATAATCATGTTCCCTTTAATGCAATCATGACTGAAACAATACAGAGTTATTCAGAAGCGTGTTTTATGGCGCAAATAAATGGGATTCTGGTTCAGTATTCTGACTCAATAAAGATTATTGATACTCACACCCATTAACTCCATTAATTTTCCTAGAGCGACAACAAGGACAAAAATATTGCGTGGGGAGGTACGTGATGTTTGTAGAAAGGGTCTGGAAAATTATTTATGTCTAACAACATAAAGCAATAAGGCTGTTCATCTGGAATTTTTTTCTATATTAAGAGAAAGAATAAGTGCAGTCTACTTGGAATTTTTCTAGTTACCAATAAATCTCTCTTCCGAGTTACCATTGAATCTCTCTTTCCAGCTACCATCAAATCTCTCTTTCTAGTTACCATTAAATCTTTTTTCCCGGCTACCAATAAAGCTCTCTTTCCTGTTACCGTTAAATGTCTCTTCCCAGCTACCATGAATCTCTCTTTCTAGTTACCATTAAATGTCTCTTACCAGTTACCATGAATCTCTCTTTCTAGTTACCATTAAATGTCTCTTCCCAGTTACCATGAATCTCTCTTTCTAGTTACCATTAAATCTCTCTTCCCAGTTACCATGAATCTCTCTTTCTTGTGAATATTAAATTTCTTAGCTCAATTGACTTGAAATTTCTCTCCACTAACAAAATCAAACTCCCTAGGAAAATTCTGATTAATTTTGAACACAGCAAGCCACGATATGAACAGCTGTGATTATGAGCAAGCTTAGTTCACAGAAAAAACATTAAAATTGAGTGCAGCAGGACAGTGTTCTGTGGAAAAATTAATTTGGGCGTGCAAACTAGACTCTGTATTAAAAAAGGTCCAAAATCATCCGAACGAATTGCATTGCAAACTCAGTGAAAAATTCTGCCCGTTGGCCAATGCAGTTAATGCCTTCATTTCCTTCAAGTCACAGGACTCTAATTTTCTCCCCTGAAGTTCTAACTAATATTCCCACCGTCGGACGTCTAATGTGTTTGGTAACTAAGCAGGAATGGGAATCGTCCAAGAATGTGATTGGGAATTATGCAAGAATATGATTCGAAATTACTCAGGAATATGATTTGAAATTTTGCCCTAATGTGTCTGGGAATTATTCATTAATGAGTTTGAAAATAAACTAGGAACGTGAGTGCAAACTACACAGAAATGGGATTAGGAATTGTTTAGAAATACGATAAGGAATTTAAATGTAATGTGATCGGGAATTATGCAGGAATATGAATGGAAATTGAGGCACCACAATTTCCGAAATAGTTTAAAAATATTTTACTATGATATTTTAATTTTACGAGAATATCTGTGTTATAATTAACAATTATTCAACTTGGATTTCCTTTTTATTAATGAAGACCAATGGACGAGTTCTTTGAGACAAAAAGAAGCCAAATGCACCAGTCTAGAGCTGGCAGTACATTAGTCAACGTTACCTTTTTTAGTGCAACACAAATGTACGTGAATGTACGCAAATTGACTTAAAACGAAGGGAAAATGACTTAAAAGGAAAGGAAATTGACTTGAAGGTACGGAAATTGATTTAAAAAGAAAGGAAATTAAGTTAAAAGGGAGGGAAATTGACTTAAAAAGAAGGGAAATTGATTTAAAAGGAAGGGAAAGGAAGGGAAATTGACTTAAAGGTACGGAAATTTACTTAAAGGTATGGATATTGACTTAAACGTTCGGAAATATGCATATAAGTGCGAAAATGCATGCATCTTGACTGATTTTCCTGTACATATGAAGAGACTAACATTCATTTTCCCTTACAAGCTTACACACACACACACACTTGCACGTGACAGCACTCGCGTTATGTACCTTGAATGAGCCGCATTATATAACTCGAATTTTCAGGGTGTTTTTGAGATCAAGAAACAATAATCAATTTGGTTAAGATTGTTGTAAAAAGGGTTTTAATTTTTTAAAATGAATTAAAGAAAAGTTGCTCAAAATTGTAAGTCTTGTTTTGAAAGTAGATTACCAAGAAGATTAACATAATTAGATCATCAACTAGATTTACAAAAGAAAAAATTATAGCAGTAGATTACACTAACATTCATGGCCTTTCAATGAAGAATGTATTGCTTTTATGAATTCATTATGATAGAGGAAACCTTGATGAATTAAGTGTTAAGGTTTATTAAAATTATAAAATATCTCCTTTCAAAAATCTACAATACAACCATTAAGACCAAGAACTGAGAGTTTGATGTTATTTGCATGTTATTTTGTATTTTACTCAGCTTACGATATTTTAGCGCATATTTCTTATCCAATATTATATATAATATGTCCAATATTTGTCGAGACAGTTTTTGATTGAGTTCCTAGAGCCAGTAGAAACTATATTCATTGTGTATGATTAAGACACCTCATTTGAAGGGTTAGGAACAAAACCTGATGTCAGTTTTTAGGGTCGTATATAAAACTTTGATTGGAGGAGTATGATTATTGTATGATTTTCTTTTCTCACTTATTAACATTCTCTCAACACATTTTTTATTTCATAACTGTTGTTTGCCGTAAAAAAATCATACCCGTGAAAATGGTAAAAAAGAATTTACGAGTATGATCGTAATATACGTGATGTTTATAATTATCTTACGCGTGTGCTTATCTGCATATCTCATTAGAGTATGACAAAGTACCCCAAATTTTTGTACATCACTTCTTATTCTAGAAACAGTCTATTTTCTATTATTCAATGCATAGTTTCATCACTGAAAGTCATGTTCTTCATCACAGGTTTTCTTAAACAAATATAATTGAAGATTAACAAAAAGTCGTGTAAAAAATACATAAAGTATGTTGTACCCACATCACTCGCACATTAAAGTAGAGTTTCAGTTCCAAATGAAGACAAAACGAGAATTTTTCAGTGACGTTTCAGGGGCCAGTTTTGCTGCTGTGAATTTCTGTAGCAAAACATGGCCGACGAGAGCAAAACCCTCAGGACTGAAGGATACCCACATTCCGGAAGCCAATTAGCAGCGGTGGAAGGAGGAAGCTGAAAACAAAAACATTTTCAAAGTGACCTTACCTTCTGCACGTCCATGCTGTGGAATGGAGATTGAGAACATTAAGTGACCTTACCTTCTGCACGTCCATGTTGTGGAGTGAACATCGAGAACATTACAAAATTACGACTTTGTGTGGGTTTTCAGGTACAACCTGTCTGTATTTTGAACTTACTAAGTTTGATGAGTTCTAGAGTAGAATAGAAAAAGGCAAAAGAAGTGAGCCGTTTGGCCCATTTTGAATTTCCTAAGTCTTGTGAGTTCTTCAAGTATTGGGGTAATAAAAAGGTACTAAGTTTTCAGTGAGGGCCAAAGTTTGGCGAAAAGTTTCTTCTTTAATTCGTCATTTAACTGGAAAGCTGACGCAGCCTGAAATAACTACCAGAAGTTAGAGCTACAAATGT
>VCRD01003853.1:0-10448 GCA_006783055.1 Trinorchestia longiramus
CACGATCTGATGCCTTTCTTCCTCCGAGATGCTAAGACCTCCCACGTAACGCTCCGAGTCCTTCAGGAGGCGCTTGACCTTCTCTTCCAAACCCGCCGTAAAAACACTCGTGGGGCTCATGATGATGTCTATTTGCTGCATGCTCTCCAGAAAAAGAGGGTTGTGAGAACGGGTGCGAACTTCCTTTATCTTCGACAAGTATCGGAGCCGCTGCAGTTCACACTCCACCTCTTCCATGAACTGGGGCACCACACTTACATTCTGTCAGAGAGGAGTCGAATAGGGATCCATTAACTCATACATCGGTATCAACTCTGAAGCAAGTGAACAACATGACTAAAATTGTGTCATGGTGCTATTCAACGTCGAAGCTTTTACCTTTCCATATACAGCTTAGCACACAAGCGCTGTGAAAAGCTGTATCTGAAAAAGCTTAACTACAGATACAAATATTTATTACAAGAGTGCACACGCAAACAATCCAGTTTTCAAAAAAAACATTTCATTACACTGTTACTTTCAAAGGAGTTTAGAACTAGCGTGTCCCCTTAGGTAAAATAAATTTCGAGACATTTAAATAAATAACCAATTTAGCTACCGCCCAAACCAGAAGCCAAACAAAACCAAATTTCCACAACATATCAGAAGTTTCAGCTCCATGGATAAGAAAAGCCGAGTATCGCAGTCAATTCATAAATATCGCGTCAGCATGCATTAGTATGCAGGATTAAAATTTAATCCATTTCGGTGGCTAGTGTGTTGGTACTGTCGAGCTGGTAGCTCGTTCCACCGATTCTGGCGCCGCATCCTTCCTCTGGGCACACAGACGCTTGATTAGCGAGTCCGCAGTTTCCGATGGCGTACACGTGCCCTCTAGGACACTTGTACCAGTGACCCGACCCAGAGAAATTGAGGGCTTTCTTGATTTCAAGACGTTCCTGAAGCGAAATACCCAGTCCTCTGTAGTACTTCTGACACTCGGTAAGCAGTCGCTGCACGCGTTCGTCCCGCTCTTGGGTGTACGCCTCACGCGGGTCCATGAGCAGTTCGACGCGCAGCAGCAACTGCTGTGCCTCCGGAGAGCCTAGCGTCCTGTCAGAGATCTTCGTGACTGCACCNCCAACAGCCCATCTACAACAACCGCCGTTACAAGAGTCTCGTACTCGAGACCTACAAAGACGTGCGGAAAGTGCTCTTCAAGCACGGCGGGCAGAAGCTTCCTACTCTTCGGGACATCGTCCTCAGGTGTACAAGTACGTATGAAATACGGTTCAAGAATTTCAAGATTTCACGTTATTTCCATTTTGGTAAATAAACTCGGGTATTACATAGGTAGGTCGATTGAAGTGTTATTTTTAGATATATGTACCACAAATTAGACTGACCATGACGGTTTATCTCCTTTATTTGTTTTTCAACATTACATTGTGTCTGGACTGAAAAGGAGAGATTGTTTCTTGCAGAAAATATTTTTCGTGGCCGGCTCTTTTCCTCATGTGCAGCAGAAATACCATCATGCGCTGTTTTGTTGATGCTGGATTTGCTTATTAGGTTTTTCGTACGTAGAGTAATTTTTACGATATGTGACGTGCAGTCGAGTATTAAAAATAAAAATTTTGAGTTTCCCCTTGTGAGTACCCGTAACACGTATCATAATGCCAGTTTAGCGGCCGCTAGGACTTGAAGCAGTGGTTCTCAAACTTATTTCACTCTGGCTCACCTACAATTCCACGAATAACTGAAGGCGCACTATGTTCAAAAAGGTGAGGAATAAGTTATAATTAAGTCAGATTCCAGGAAAAAACGTAATTAATAACAATGAACTAAACATACCTCAAGTTTATTAATTCCTGTGTTCATGAGGAACATGAGCTTGATGAGTCCTGACGATTTCTTCAATGTTTAAGCGTATGTTCGAGAGGTAAACTCATATTTTCGTCAATGCATGTAAACGTTCCCTTCTTTTTATACTTGACTGTGACAAAGGTGGAAAATTCTAGTTCACATAAATATGAGACCGAAAATTCTAGCAAAACGGCTGGCATTTTTTTTAGATATTTACACATATTCTTTGATGGGCATCCAAATTGCTTTAAAAGAAAGTTTTTTGTGTTTAATCTACAATCCACGATCAGTAGACACATCTGCTAGTTTTTCTTTTGTTAACGTTAGACTAAAATCACTTGAAAATTCAACGAAAATTCTAATCCAGTCATATTGCGCAGTGTTAAGTGATAGAAATTGAAAACTCTGTTTTTCTTCTCAAGTTGTTAATGATCAAATATTATTTACTGATGGAAACATTTCCTGATTACTTTCGATACCTTTCCTTTTTCAAATCTGTGGTTTTCTCTGACACGTTTTTATTTTGTCAGTGGATGTGAGAATAGTTTCTCCGTTTCCTTGCATGCTAGTGTTTGAAATATTGAGATACTGAAATACATCCACCAAATATTGTAACTAAACAGTCCATAATTCACATTGAAGGAGTCATAAAAATGTGATTGTTTTATTGCTTCAAAGAACACGAGAAGTTTTTGCCGTAACTCGAGTACACTGGTAAGTACCTTCCTTTTCGATAGCCACCTCACATCGGTGTCTAAAAGCAACTTTCTGTGTTGGGAATCCTTGTCAATGCAAAGGTATTCGAATAACATCGATTTAACAGGTCTTGTTTTAATAAAGTTTACCATATGGACGACTTGATCTAAGACTTCTCTGAATTTCTCTCCTAATTCTTTTGCCATCAAGACCTCTCAATGAAGAAAGTAGTGAGTTACAATAACATTCTCGTTTTGTTTCGTAACAAAAGATATGAGGCCCTTGAAACAGCTTACCATGGAAGGAGCTGTACGTGTAGAAATTTCTACACACAACTCCCATGAAAACTGTCATTTATCGAGGTATTTATTGAGAATGTTAAAAACGATCTCGCCTTTTGTAGTCACAATTATGTACAGAAAAGAGACATTTATTTACCATTTGATCTTCATCAATGAAATGAATGAATGAATGCTGAGAGTTGCCTCTTATTAGTAATGTCTGACTCGTCAAATTGCATTGTAAAATCTGAATACTGGAGTTGATTACCACATATATTTTCCTCAATATCAGAAGACATTTCTAAAATACGTCTGTGAACTGTATCACTGGAGAGTATCATGCTGATTTTCATTGGTGCTTCATTTTCCAGCGTCGTCATGATAATCGGTTTACAAGCAGGAGTTATAAGTGACTCACCTAAAGTATCATATATGCTTTCATATTTGATGCGATCGGCTCTGAGACTTAGTAAGAAGGAATTTTACCTTTGTCAGAAAATTAATATACTTATAAACGAATTTGCTGCTTTTGTTTGGTGTTCGCACATTCTCTTGAAATAACTTGTGGGCTTACTTTGTATATGAAAGTGCTTGCTTTTAAAATGTTTTTGCAAGCTTACGAGGAAGCATCAATTCTTTTGTCATTTTTATCCACAAACGAAACATAGCGGCAAAGGATTATTTTTATTTCCGGTCCAAGAAAAACCAAAGCTTCAATAACTATGATCGTATTTTCGAGTCGGGCGTGGTTTTGCTTTCTTATAACTTTCTACACTTACGTTTTGCTCACTTTCAGGATTACTTTCATCAGTGTCACGCGTTGTTTAAAAAAAAACTATCCAAAGAAGCGCAATACTGCTACTCGCGTCGCCACCTTCTGTTCATAAACACTACAAGTATAGTAAGATCGTCTGCTAATGTAACACTGCCACAGGGAGCAAGATACGTAGTGACACTGCTGACACGTCTAGAACACATTCGTTTTACGGGTTCCAAACGCGTATAAAACCTGCTTGCGGGCATGTAGCTAGTAATTCAGTGCAAGATAACAGCAGATTTTGATCATAATATTCTAACGAAAGGTGCAGAATATTTGTAAGTAAATGACATGATATGTTAACTATACATTTTTTTCTCATATCTGGATACTTATTTCAGGACTTCTACTAGGCGCACCTAGACAATCTGTGGGGCGCATCAGTGCGATTGTGCTCACCAGTGCGCCTAGGCTCATACTTTGAAAACCAATGACTTCAAGGGTCGAGTTAGCTGTTTTAAAACATTTGTTATTTAATTATTGAAAGCCCACTTGGTTTTTAATGTGTGTTTACGATTTCTGTTGAGCTTGAACGAGCGATGAACAATCGAACCTTAGCGAATATTCGGACTGGCACTGTTTATAAACGACATAGGAAACTCTGCGACGGGGCTAGTTTTCTTCCTCGCCCAGTTAAGTGGCAGAAGACAAGACTTATAAGGCATGCTTATGAAAAATCTTTCTCTTGTAGTCCAATATCTAATGTTTTCAAAGCTGCCAGGAGCGTTATTAAGTTCCCATTCTATACTGATAACGTATGGTGAATGTTCTCTAATGTAGAAATACAACAGGAAAATGCAAACAGAAATTCACACGAGATGTATCTGTGTTGTCTATGTTTTGTTGATTATCTCCGTCCCTCTTGCCTCTAGTCTTAACGTTGGGTACTTCGAATACTTAAAAGTTGAGTTATTGAATGTTGAGTGTTTGAATGCTTAGGCGTTTGAGTGTTTGCGTTTAGCCTGTCTAGGCAGGTAGTCCCTTCGATTAGGGTGATGTGGCAGGGTCCTAGTCCTCAACTGTGCTCTGATCACGATGTTTGATGAAAATGTGGAAATGTATCCGGCCAGTCTGTGAGCGTACATAATGAATTTTGGGACGGAAGTCCATTTCATATTCTGCTTGTGTGTTTGCGGTGGAGGGCATCTTGCCTCCCGTAAGCACGGATGGGGCTGCTGTCTATTTTATAAGTTAATTTCGTGCTACTGCAGCACCTTATGAAGCCCTAGGTTTCGCTCTGAAGAGGAATAAGTTTTGGTCGCAGAACTCTATTGAAGTGTCAGCAAGGGGTGCACTACAAATGAAATTTCAAAAAACTTATATCTTATTAAGTTGATATCAGGATATTGTAAATTCACTGTAATGAAGGCTGTTTCTTCAGAGATTTAAAATTATTTTGATAGTAGTTAAGGTCACAGGACTAACGGACTTGTATTTTGCAGTTCCTGACCGGACTGCAACTGACACAGAAGTGCTAATGCTAGACGACTCATTAGTCTTCTTGACTTGCATCCAAAAGAGCCTTCTCTGCAAAACAATCAGGGATTTCATTGCAGCTCAGCGTGCCACAGCCAACAAGCCTCGCATGTCAAAGGTGAACAAGGGACGATGTCCGTCTGGGAATGCTAGTTCGGTTCATGGCAGGAAATCGGTCACCAATAAAAATAGAAACGATTACAGAAAGCATGACTTTTGTGTTAAAACCGTCCATTGAAATCAATCGTAGTTAATTTGAAAGAATTGTAGACCAATATTTTTGTTCCATAAAATTCTGCCTGTAATCGATGTACAAAAAGTGTGCTACAGAAGCCGAAACGAATTTTGAAGAAATGTGTATTTGTCCTTCATTTAGTAGTAAGAAGGTAAAAATTAATTTTTATTTACAATGAAGAATATTCGAGCTTCTATGATTTCGAATTAGTATTGAAAAATACGAGTATTAAACAATAACTACTGTATGTACGTATGTGTCGGTTAAACTCAGTAAAATCAGTTCATTTCCATGGTGGGGCCAATCGAACTTACAGCTTATGTAGCAAACTCATTCATTACTATAAATTTGTAAGTGTTTTCTATTACAACACCATTGTCTTCTTGTGATCGCTATGATGGATTCTTTATTTTGGTTTAAGACCGCCAATTTCCATTAACTTGTTGTTTAATCGTTAGAAGACCCTGGGTTATTTTAATCTCTTGTAGAGGGGAGGTCACCTTAGTATTTGTAATATTATGCTGAACGGCGATAATATTTTAGGAGGCAGGTGAATCTTGTTTTACTTCTGATATGGTGTCCTCTGTCCATACTTCAAATGACGTATATAAAACCAATTTTTTATTTTGAGATAATTTTCATAATGTAGCTGAGCATACTCATACTTAAGAGTTACATGATTTAGGTATGTGCAATTTAACTTTCAAGAATCCGGAACATATTTCTAAGGGTCTTGTTATTATTTATGGAAGTTGATTCGTGTCTGATAAAAATAGGCGTTACATTGTTCTGTATGAAGCACCGACTTGTGAACAATTTTTTAGTTTAAGACGCGTTCACGACCGCGGCGCTTTGACACGTCTTCTACCCGCTTTTTCAGCTTTTTTATAAATTTAAATGTATTGTCTTATCCCAATACTTTGTCGTTTTAAGGATCTACCTTCTTTTGACTTTTATTTATGCTTCCACTCAACTAAATTTTGACACTAACTCTGATTACAATGTTTAGATTCTGTGTTTTTTCTCTAAAATTAAGTATGCTTGTTGATTTCGGCGAGCAGTGGGAACTCCGCCCGAAGGAGTTCAAGTTTGAAGCGGAGAAGCTCCAGTTGTTCAACTTCCAAGTAGATGTGATTGAGATGGCTAAAAAAATCTACAATGAGCTGGAGGAGAAGTTGAAGAAAGATCTGGAGCGGGTCTTGGAGCGTGTTATGGCTCAGGTGAGAAAAATTCCCTTGTAAGGATGAATTGACAGTGTTGAGATGAATGGATGCATGATGGGTGAATGAGGTGCGTCTGATTACGAGTAAAGTCAGTAATGAGAGGAAAATATGCAAGGGATTGAGGTTGTAAACTGTAGTACACGTTTTTTTGGGGAAACCATGTTATAAGGTAAATAAGTTGCCGGGGAAGACTTTTTTGATCATAAATTAGATCGCTTGTAATGAGTTTAGAAATGTTATATTATTTTAGGATCGTTCAGTTCATTCTTCGAAATTTGACTACTTCAGAGTTTTGAAATCATTGTTTTTTGGTTTTATTTTTTGCTATATATAGCAAACTAAGTAGCACCCGCTTGCGTTTTCATAGCGTTTCTGGGTTAGTTTTTCTTTGTTTGCCTAATACGCATGTAAGTGATCAAATTTTACCGTCAATTGTTTATTTAAATGATTGACCTATCATTTGATAACATACCACTCCACGTTTAAATACCCTCTCAGGTAGCATTACAAAGTTAATTGTTGACTGATGATACTGGTTAGGTGTTGGTTGGGAATGGTTAACGATGTAACTCGATGGATATTCAATTTCATTCTATGCCTCCTCGAAATAGGCCGTTAATGCCGACAAACGTTAATTACCGGATCAGAGTCAATGAAGATGGAAAAATACCGTTATGATTTTTATCTTCTTGCTGACTGCGGAGAAATAGCATAGGATAGCAGCGACTTAGTATACAGTACCGTCCAAAATTACGGAACAAGTAATTAAACTTCCAAATCTTGAAAACCAGTGAATCAATTTTTCTCAAATTTTAACTGAATGTAGACATAAGGTAACGGAACTATTTTGTGAATTTTCAGGTTTTCTGAAATAATACACTAAAAGTTATTGATGAGTTTATTAATTTTGGGTCTTAAAAAGGTTTCCTTTTTTGCGTATACTTGTGTGTTATTGTTTACGTATTCTTTCATATAAATTTACGTCTCTCACGATGATTCTTAATACACACTGAAGTACGTGAGGGAAGAAAATTCAGTAAGCCCTAGTTTTAGGAATCATTTGGGTGTATAACAACTGGTCGTGATAAATACGAGTAGTGAGAGCAATTCAAATGGGAGCGAATGTTCTGGAAGGGAATTGCACTTTTATATCAATGTGAGTGTAAGATTGTTTGAAACTGTAAGCCTTTTGGCACCAGTTATGCACTTGTGGATCTTAACTAGGCAGTTTATGTCAACTTAATTATTATATCATAATGTAACGAAAGTAATTTACACTTTAAGAGTCTATGGTAATGAGAAAGAGACTACGATTCTGAAAATCTTTGTCATTAACGTAATTTCTATTACTTTTCTAAATCTCATTACATCGGTTAACAAGCTTGTACTCGCCATGTATGAAAAATTAGTTTAGTTTTGGTGCAAAATATTAATCCAACTCATTTTCAAACCTGTTTAATATAGACATAAGACCATCCAAATGGTTTTGTAGACTTCAAAACATAAAATAATCTGAAAAAGTGTGGTTAGGAAAAGATGGAAGATAGCCGAGTAGCTGAGCTTTTTAATGTATCTTTAATTGAGTCGTGTGAAGATGGACATAATGGTAATCGAGTTGACGAAGAAAAGCAGCTGGCGGAGCAAAACCTAGTTTCGAGTGATGAAGTTGTTGCAGTAAAGATTAGCTGTAAAATTTGTATTATTGTCTGAAAACTGTTTGTGGAAAATTCCTTGAAATATTTTCACTGTAAACTCGACATAATTTTTGATTGAAGTCTTCTTTTCGGTTGTTCATGATTCTTCATACTTCCTGATCTTAAGACAAAGATTCCCACTCTTGATTTATATCTCAGGTGCTTGGGGTTGGCTCAAATGATTTTATCTGTAGTCTTCTCTCTGCGTTGTTCTCTTTTACATGCTGAACAAAATGTGTAAACCTGATGCTTTTCTAATGTCTGCTTGTGAACCAGTTCCGGTGAATGTTGACTTGTATTTTTAATAAACTTGTGTTAACATCAGAAGTTATCAGAAGTCTCCCTTAATAGATAATTACGATATTTTGTGTCTACCACACTTTGGTCTCAAATTCTTTTTAGGTACATCTAACTTTAGTTCCCAGTTTTTACCCTTTAGTCTATTTTAAAAGGTTTCACTCAATGACTAGACCAGTTGTACTCAAACTCTAATATGTGGCGTACCGGCAGTTTTTTCTTCCAATGTGCAAGGGACCTGTGATGTGTTAGTAATTCTAATTTATACTAGAAACAATACCGGCAGCTAATGCTGTGTACTGGCAGCTGATAGCATGCTGATCGGCACCAGTTCGCTGACCACCACTGAGTAGCATTGCTCTACACTTCAATATTCATGGTTACCAATCAATTTAATCATCAGTCAGTTCTGTGTTTTTGTCTTACGGGTTTGCTCGTAGAAGTCAATGATGCCCTAGCGCAGAACGCTGATGTGAAACCTTTATGTTGCTAGTGCAGTAGCTGTGTCAATCTAAATTGCATAGCCCCAGATTAGTTGAATAGGTTTTTCTTTTGTCCAGCTCAAATAAGTGTACGTCGGTTAAGGTTTTAATTACGAGACGTATTTGTTAAAAAGATGCCGGTTTGAAGTGAAGAACAAGGCAATTTATTCAACACATTTATTTTTATTTCAAAGCCTGGACCTTGATCTGCTTTTCAACACAACTCTCGCCCATATTATGACGCTAAAATCCACCTTCATGGAAATCCGGCGCCTGATTTGCTAACCACTAGTGCACAACAGTTCTGACCTCGTCATCGTCGTAGTAGCGCTACTACTGAGGTGCAGGAATAAATTATGATCACTAGCTTTTAGATCGTCTATACGGATAATGGTCAAGTTACCAGCTAGATAACGGGATGAGATACTGGGTTCGATGAGCTCCTTAAGGACGGGCAGTGTCATGCAGCGAAATGATCGGCTATTTTTAAATGCTTTGACTTGTTTTCTTACCACTCCATCGGTCATAGAGTTTTCTCTGTGCACTGCAGTAATTTACCATTGAATTTCGGTCGCTTTCACTTTTTTTAATGTTAGAGTGATAAATGCTTTACTGTTGGCGGGAATTATGTTGAGAGGTAGATTAAGGTTCTGGAACTCATGTAAAAATAAAGTTTTTAAAAAAAATTTGCGTGTTTTTGATATGGGAACTACTTGCTTGAAAAACATACCATGTATAGGAAAAATAATTTTCTATTTGTAATTCGTGGAACGGTAACAGCAAGAATTATAAAAGCCTCAGATGACATTTCATCTACCTTTTGTGTGGTTTTGTTCTTATTTTTCCTAAGCTGAAATAGGTTTTACTAATATATTAGTGCATACAAGTGACACTCATCTCATGCCCGTGGAATTGGAGAGTTCGAGAACATGATAGCATCTCAAATTCATATCTTCTGTTGGTGCACTTTACCCTGTATGACCACTCTTCCATGAAGTCCAATATAAATAATTCACTTGAACCCTGTATTCTTAAGGTTTCATTAAAAAGGTAGGTGAAATTCCATAACAAACCAGTCAAAATGAGTGAGAACTTGTGCAACATTTCGTTCCGTCAAAGAATCTTTTGGTCGTTATAGGGTTAATTCAGTATTAGTGAGTTAAGCTTCGATAACCATCATTGGCCATGGACCATATTCTGAGTTCCATGAATTTTACTCAAATTATTGGGCCTATTTTGTGTGTTCCTGTAGGCGGTGTGTGTGTCGGATCAGTTCAGAACGGAGGTGGCCTGCGAACTTTCGCGGATTGGTACGTCAGGTGCAGTCACGAAGATCTCTGACAGGACGCTAGGCTCTCCGGAGGCACAGCAGTTGCTGCTGCGCGTCGAACTGCTCATGGAC
>VCRD01003853.1:11066-29049 GCA_006783055.1 Trinorchestia longiramus
GAGAAGGTCAAGCGCCTCCTGAAGGACTCGGAGCGTTACGTGGGAGGTCTTAGCATCTCGGAGGAAGAAAGGCATCAGATCGTGAAGGCTATGAATGATGTGCGCCGAGGTGCTTGGTACAAGTGCCCTAATGGTCACATCTATTGCATCGCTGACTGCGGTGGAGCGGTGATAACATCCACTTGTCCCGACTGTAATGCCACGATCGGTGGAACTAGTCATCGTCTTTTGGCGAATAATTCTTTGGCTTCTGAGATGGACGAGGCTATAGCTCCTGCCTGGCCGCAGTAAAGAGAACCAATATTGCAAAGAACGGTGAAAGCATTAGGATCGAGTTATATGGAGAAAACAATAGTATATGGGGGCATTTTTTGTTAAGTTAGCTGATGGGAGTTGAGATCTATGGACTGAATGATTTCATATGGGTATTGACCAGAACCAATATTTTCGAAATAGAACATGTCAATTGATGTGAAGAAAGACTGTTTGATTTTTTGTTAGAATGATGTTAGTCGGGGATGCATATTGTTAATTCATATTTATTTTCGTTTTGTAACACGTTCGTCTGAGTTTAGTATTTCCAATCTTAGTTTTCTAGAAACATCCTAACGAATATAGTACCGTCCGTGAAACGCATGTCACGATTGAGATATTAGCTCATGGCTCATCCTGCTTGACGCACTGTCCCTCAGCCTGAGCGCAACGTACCTTATGTGTGAATTCTGTTACGGGATATTACGGACTTGAATCCCCGAAAGCTGAAAGCTACTACGTAAAGTGCTGGTAAAACAAATTGCATGGTTATGAATTGTAATGGGCCTGGATGTAAAGGGAGCTTCGACAGACAAAACAGAACGATTTTTCCTCTGAAGAAACTTGACAATTATTGGGCGCTTTTTAGGCATTGAGAAGACTATACCCATCCACTAACCTTGGTTGTTGATTAAGCGTTGTTGAACGATGTACTTCAAATTGAGGTGTGGAAATGCTTGGCAAATTTTTCCGGTCGGAAATGAAAACGCAGCGTATTATAAATTTTAGAAACTAAGCTGTTTGCGGAGTATGCATTTACCACTACTGTAGGTTCATTACCTCTTGCTGCAGAAGTCTTCAGGGGTATAATGTTATTCATGCTATTCTCTCACTACTGTAATCTCTTAAGTTGATGAATTCTACATAGGCTATTGAGAGTTATTGCTCGTCAGGGAAAGTATTAGATACCAGACTTTTACTCGAAAGGGTATGCTAATAGTGCCTGCTCTCGTCAGTTAGCCTTGTGGAAATAGCGGCTTTCTGTGGTAACCCGTGGTACTAATGTACAGTAGACTGCTAGCAGGCGCCAGTTACTGGTTTCATTCTTATGCCTTACCTTATTTTTATTTTTGTCGTTCTAGCGC
Source organism: Trinorchestia longiramus (assembly GCA_006783055.1). Lineage (NCBI taxonomy): Eukaryota > Metazoa > Arthropoda > Malacostraca > Amphipoda > Talitridae > Trinorchestia > Trinorchestia longiramus. The sequence continues at coordinate 12,464 of VCRD01003853.1, forward strand.
CGTCCCACCGACGTCATGTGTACGTATGTCTTCGTTTAATTTTATGCTTATCAACTTTTCGTCTGTTAGAGAGGCTGGCGCTGCCCTTCCTCTCTTTGACGGCTATCCCGTTTCCACCGAGACAACTTCCGAGCAATTGTGGTACCACTCTAAGTATATACTGAATTTCCTTGTGATTCTGCTCTTGGTTGTAAGAATAATTTTAAGAATCATTAATCATTCTTATTCATTAATAAAAATCAATTGATATTCCACCTCTTCAGTTTTTCGTTTTTCGTCTCACCTTTAGGGGGACAGGCATGTTACAGCTATAGCAAACTTGTATAAGAGCAACACCAAGTCCGTTCATTTGCGTTACTATGTGTATCGCATAACTATGTATTTCAGGAGTAGAAGTGTTTCGCAATATCGTGCACATCTTGTCGATATTTTGTATTACCATTTGTATCGCGTTACTTTTCGATTAGGTTTTCGTGTATGTTGCGTTACTGCGTACGTCGCGAAATTGTTTCATAGGCTTCTACTATTGTTGTCAGGATACGACTGATACGGAGCCTAATTTGGATGTTTTTCAGCCAAGCAGGTGATAAAAACTCATTGTCGCCGAGACTCGTTTTTTCTCTTACTGCATTACCCTCAAGTACAAGCTAATTTGGCGTATAATTTCACGTGAGCTCCGGTTTTGAATTGCCACAATTTGTCAAAAGAAATTAATTTTGCCATTCGGGCAGTCGAAATAAACTCACTTGCGTTTGCAGATGTTGATGCTTGCGCTGGAAGCGATATTTCTTCATATCTCGCAAAGCTTCTTGAGACTTACACGTGTGTTTTTATTATCGTATGTTTTGTGTTACTGCAATATAATCGGAATTATATGTTCAATACTGTTGTATTACTTCAACCCTTGTGACTAATATGGTCAGTGCAATGCTTCTGAGGCTGATACGGTCAGTCTTAATAAACACATAATCCAGGAGGGCGAAATTATTATTCTAAATTATTTAGGAAAAAAGTAAATGTGATCTCTCTGCTCAAAGGAACTGCGTGACTTGGCTTCTGTGAATGTATTATCGCCAATTTGCACGCCGACGAATATCTGCGATACTTCAGGATTAAAAATTACGGTTATTTAAACTAATTGTTTTAATTCGAAACCATCTTGAGTCAGTTCAAAAGTTCATTTATTTAGGGTAGCCTTTCATTAACATTTAATAAAAGACTAAATTTGCAGTCATCTGAAATAAAACTTTTAAGCTTAGGTTCTGTAAGCCCTCAACTTCAGTGGCAATCTGCAGGTGCGACACTTCACTGGACAATTTCTAAAAGTTTGTTCAAATTTACAACACTTGGGTCTGAAATATTACGCTTTTCCTCCAATAAAACTGGCCTCTCAGGATCTAGAGAAATTTCACATTTATAAAACCCTGTGGTCTGCATGAGCCAGAAACGTTCAAAAGGTAAGGAAACTCGAGAGAAGAGTTTGAGTTTCAATACTACAACACCAGAGGTCAGTCGGTTTTCTGAGGTCTGGAACCTGAATAAAAGATCTCAACCACAGGATTCGTTGCGTGTGCTTGGCTCCATCGACTAAAGGACGCAGGAAACTTCAGAGAAGACAACACGAGCATGAAGAACGTACTCTTTTAATGAAGCATGAGTAGACGCCCACTTGTTGTTTTAACATAATATATTTATTGAACCAAACGAAATTCTGAGATTTGAAAATTATGTTACTCATATGTCGGCAATGTCTATAATTAGCGGACATACCATTGTCAGGTTATTAGACGGCAAAATAAGACTCACCGTCCAGAAGTAGTAATCACCTTGTGCTTACTGCAGAAAATTAATAGAATCACTCCAGTTACAACAAAAACTTTATGAATATGCACATTAGAAAATTCTCGTTATTGCACTAATTCTATAAAAGGCTTATTTGCAGCAACCTAAACGATACGAGCTCTTTCAGTGCTAAATTACTTGACATGAGAAATTTAGTTAAGTATGAAAATAGTAGAAGTGTATTCGATATAAAATGGCGAAGAAGAGTAAAAGATAGACTTCCAGAAACAAGTATAAAATATTTAATAGGAGTAATTTAGGGTAAAAGCGCAAATTAAAGACTGAAAAACAAGATTTCTTACTACATTAAAGGAATCTATCGTAGTCGATGAAGACCTAGTGTCCTCGTCTAAATTCGTAGACACTTAAATATTTTACAGGTTTTAGTGTACTGACAACGATACAACCGCTGTTTATCTTTTAATCGGCGTAACTCAAGAATGATCTATCATTTGACCCAAAAAAAGTAACGCACATTAACTTGAAACAAATTTTGTCAACACCATATACGAAACGAGATCTCTTGTATGTTTCAGAGATAAACTTACTAAGTACATTCACTATTCTCTCATAGGCATAATAATAATTGTGAACATAAGCGCTTGAATACTGGGTTTTTAGAACTTGAACTCTTGATTTTTGTACTGCTGGACAAGAAACAAAAATGCAGAAGCTTTCGAACCAATTTAATTTTTTCTTGTCTTCGTGTGTTGGTGATTTTACTCGCATGCACTGAATTGTGACCTACAGTGCGCTTGAAAGATTTGTAAGAAGCTGCTTTCATTTCTTCACCAACTCTGTTTTTTGCATTTAAGCCTTCAATAAACTTGTATTGGCACAGTTATCGTGAGCAGTAGTTATCTTCAATATGTCGATTAACTTATACTGGGAAAAAAATAGTTCGATGATTCTTTTTCAAGTGTTAAAATGTCCTACACAATGGAAAGATGCAGATTCACAGAATATTTACATCTCTGTTGCTATAAATTACTTTATAAATAAATTGATCGCAGTAACAGTTTTACTTTGTTTTGAAAGAGTTTACGATCAGTATATCATACACTAAAAATGAATGATATTATTGTAATCATTACTTCTCCCGTACCAGTTCTGACACTTTCCCTCCGATTTTTAAATTTTACGATAACCGTGGTAGATGACTATACTTTTCTTCAAATTCAAGCTGCCAAAGTAGCTGCATCGAAGAAACTGTTTTAATTTTTATTCGTATTTAAATTTTCATACTGTTACAAATACCTACTTTTCCATAATGCAAGCATAATTCACTTTTAAATGCAGAGGACACAGTAAATGATACAAAGGCTGCATGTGTATCATATATGACACTCATATATTTTTCACCGTCTATACCATGCATGCAGTAGAGTAGCTTTCTTTGCTGTTGACTTGAGGGATACGTTTACTCAGGTACAGGAGCGTCGATGTCAGGAGTGTCGACAAACTCGACCGTACAGCTCCTGATGATCTGGTTTCCTAGCTCTCGATCCCACTTTGTATTAGCATTGACTTCCAAGCCTAGTTCTGAGCGGTGCTGATCCTCCGTGCTGCTATCACATCTCTTTGCGTCCTCTAGCTCAAGAAGGAGAACTTCGTTGATGCCAAACTTGAGTGTTCCATGGGGAACGTACAAGGTATTTTGGGGTCCCATTGTAGGCCAGTACCGACCCAAACAGAAGTCGTTGATCCATGCAATTCCCTGTGAAATTGTATTGAAAATGTTGAGGAACCATAAAGAGAAATAATAGTAATATCGAATGCACAAATATCATCCCGGAGCTGTCAACATATCGAGAGCAGAACTTATTCGCAAACGCATGCTGTTAAAACTTACCTTCGTCCATCCATCAAACTTCAGGAAAGTATCTCTTGGTGGCTCACTATCATCGGACACATCGAAGGTGCCATGATAGAAACCCGTTACGTCTACGGCACTGCTGTCGGTGCTGGCTTTAGCTCTCGTGATCATTTCGGTGTGGAGTCTCAGCTTTCTTAGAGCAGAGTTCAGTCGATCATAGTTTGTGAGAGGAAGGGGCGTCATAGTCCAGTTAGTGAGCACTTTTGAGTTAAGTGTCACATTTGAGGTTAGTCCCTGTTAACGATGCGTTCATAAGTTAGGCATAAAAATTATGCTATAAAAGTGTAAAGTACACATAATGAATGCCGATAAGAATTTATGTAGAAATTGGAATAAGAGTTCTTATTTTCATATTATTAGTGCACCCAAATCGATAAATAACTCTTCAGTTCCGTTCAATCATTAGCTCGTTGTCGAAGAGGATGAACGAAAGTAATTCAGGGATACAAATGTAAGTAGGTACATATGTATTCCTAAATTATTTTTGTTCTGATGAAATTCACTTTCGTTCACTAACTTTCTTTACCTTTATTACCTTTACCTTTATTATGTCAATGTCAGAGGTAGCAGTACAATGATTCTATTCATCGTATGCGTAAAGATTTTAATTTCTACAAATAGTAACTTTGAATGAAAAGTACCTTAAAGTCGTTGATGCCCGTTCCGACGTTAATTCTACCAAGACTCTCTACGACAATGATGAGTTGATCACCAGGCCGAGAGCGGACAGGAAGGGCCGTGGTAGACAAGCTACGGGACACCGTGCCTCTGCGGACTCCGTTCACTAGCACGTATCCTCGGTCGTGGACTGCGCCCAAATTCAGGATACTTGGATCCGGCTGTGGTAGTCCAAGTGACTTGAACTTTACAGATGTAAGTGTGTAACGGCTGTTGCCAAATGAATGTGAGAAGTTATGCTGTTTTATGGTTTTTTCTGTCATCACCTCTCATACATTGCATAATAAAGCTCTAACAAATTGGTTTGAATTTTGCTTTGGCAAGACAAAAGTCATCAAGGAATAACAAGATAAATTGTGCACGCTCATCATAAGTTCGAAGAAGTGTCCTTGAAAAATTTTCAAGATATTGTTCATCGGAATGCCACAGTATTTATTGAAATGCATACAATGTAACACTAATGATTTATGTATTTAGGGCTAAAACGAAATTAGGAAACTGTAGCCGATGTAAAATTAATTTAAGAATCATAATGTTTTCCATAAAGGCATATCACGATGTTGGAAGAAATTTTCCGCTGAAATTATTCGTAGGTCGAAGATAAAGCCCATTATTATTCAGAGTCAATGAATAGTGGTCAGCATTTATAGTGTTAGTTGTCTAAAAAATATATGAGCGTGATTATTAAATAGCGAGTGTATGTATACGTATGTATTCTGAATGTTTAGTAAGTACAGATACGTATAGGTTTAAGAAATACAGGGAAAACCAAATTAATTGATATTAACCAGAGCATGTATGTGTGCACCATAAATAATATTTCCATTCCCATGTCTCAAATTCAAAATCCGAATGTACCCACAGTTGCTTCTTGCTGATCATATTGGTTTTATCTTGAATGGATAGCAGAAAAATAAGTGCATTATTTTTTCTACGTCAGCACATGGTGAAAGCCTTGTCAGGACAGTGCAACACAACATTGATGGCTCGTTTGTTTGACTAGTTACATCTTAGGAGCAATACACACTTCATCACTATTCTCCTATCGAAGAACTTAATTTTTACAGGGTGAGGCAACATAACTTCCTTTTTTTAAAACAAAACGCCTTGAAAAATGAAGTTATGTTGCCGCACCGTATGAATACCTGATTAATCAATTAAAACTCTAAAGTAGTTCATATTTCTTGTGTAATCATTCAAATATTTATGATCCTATTTCTACTAGTAAACTGTATCTGCTAACGAAGATAAATTTTGAATGCTGAAGCAAAAGGTTCATTTTACAATTCAGTTAAGGCACTCGAATATACCATTATTTTTAACAAAAATGGTAGCGAGAATACCACCTTGGTTTTTAATGGTCCTTAAAAAGAACATATATTTTACCAATTTGCTGCCGTTTGTCAGTGAAAATCTTTAATCTAAACGTGAACTGTTTCATTACCAATTAGAAATTACTCTTAATTACCTCTGAAAAAAAAATAGAGTTGAAAGATTTAGTGCCAGTCTAATTCTATATCATTACTATGTAATCCACGTACAAAAAATGTTGATAAGTAATTAGATTTAACCAATCTTTTAAGGTATGGGTAAAATTTTAGCAAGCACGAATAACAACCAGAGTCATATGCGTGGAATTAAACTTGGTAATGTTTACACCGGGCCGTATGTCAAGTTTCTCACTAATCCCGGACATGAAAAAGTATACATAGTTACTGACTGTAGAAAAGTTGACGATGGTGCTGTAGACCACTATGCCTGAGAAGACTTGAAGCTGCTCGAACGTAAGAGGGAACGGCGCGTGAACGCTCTCGAGGAGGCCATCGGTAGCGACTGCAACATGACTGCCCACTCGAAACATGGACACTCGACCATATGCCTTCTTGCTGCTGTTGCTTGGCACTGAGACCCTAGGCAACGGTAGGTACTGAAAAAAGTGAAGGTCTCATGTATATTGAATGCATATTATGCACACTCGAAAATGATACATTCATAATCAAATACAATATGTAGTACTTGTTGGCACTCAAGGAGACATGGACAAAGTGGAACGTTATAAGTCTACTGCTATGCAGTAAATTGTGTTAACGATAAATCACAACGCCACTGAAAAAGAAGCATGAATTCTATAACCTCATTCTCAATTCCCGGATATTTGATGCTGACTCTGTATTTTCACCTATTCAATAGAAATAATTCATGATTTCTATTTCTACACATCAGACGATGTCGGTTGTGTGTACGGCTGTTGAATCAATAATTTCATGGTTGGCATCCTTAACTATATCGAATATTTTTTTCTGAAGTAACTGATTCATTATTTGTACACCAAAGTTCCCTAATCAATCCGGAGTTCCTCAAGAGGGACAAGGAACTTTTTATGACAGCATATGTAGATACCATTGGAATAGCTTTCAAATCCTTTAGCTTGTTTGAAGCTATTTCTGTTTCCTTCTTTATTACTCTATGACATCAACAATTAGCGCATACTCGTATTCCGTAAAGAAATTGTTTGTGATTATGAGTGCAAGTGAATGATCATATAAGGCGTTTCTATACTCGGAATAGGAATATTGGATACAGTTTACAATAATGATTTCCCCTGCTAACCAAATTCAATGAACTGTATATGCTCTTTTGGAGGGAGAACCATTTTCATGTACATAAATCTGGGTGCCTGTAAACAAAGTATGGATGAATGAAAAAATGAATGGTGCATATTTTCTTTATCAGCAGAAATGATTTTGTTGAAAAACGCATATTATGTTCGTTGCAGAACTTCTGTTTAAAATATTTCTTTCATAACAAGCACAAAAATTAAGGTTGAGACACAAGTTTATACAGGTTTTGCTCGTTTAAAAGAATACGATCTGAAGTCCTTTTGTAACTTATATTTCATCTATCACCCAGAAAGCTTTTTTCTTTGGTAACTTCATCGGCATAAAAAATTATTAAAAACAAGAAAAACGAAACATTGTGGATATCAAGCTAGAAATATGCACAAAATAACAAATGTCTCACACGATGAGCGAAACCGTGTTCTTTAGTGATATCAAATGAAGTCTAATGTAAAAATACACATAACTTTTGCAGGAAGGAATCATAACAATGAAATGACATTTAGATAAGAAGTGATGGCAGTTTTTAAGTACCTTATCTCTAGTGCGCCTATTCATTTTTTTATTTACTGCTGTATGCCTACAAGTCTCTACACTATACAGTCAAAACTATCGTAATATCATTCCAACTATTGTTGCCACAAATGCAATTATTAATGTACTTCACAATCCCCTTCATAACTCTTAACGTTTTGTGCGCCTTTACTACGCCATCTCTCTAATGCTTTTTATAACCTTCCCATTGCTGGGATATACAAACCTGAGTATTTATATTTTCTGATTTCTTCCACATTTAACCATTTAAGGCAACAATTATTCCTCCACCCATCTTGTTTCTAGAATAACTCATTGAATCACCACTATCCAATTTTGATGTATTGACAATCTCAATGTATATATTTTTTTCATTTTATGATTAATTTCTCCAAATTGTGCGTTCCAAATTCTGCCTTCAATCCGACTGATCTCATTTGAATCAGCAAATTCGAATCCAAATTTAACAGTAAATGATAGGGGTAATTAAATTTTATGACTGATATTGACGATACTGTTGAGTAATGTCATTTTCTTTCTGAAATCAAGCAGTTTGAAAGTGACAATGGCTATGTATTTTGTTCTCACAATGTTGGGATATGTACTAATTTAACTGAACTTGCAGCAATAATACCAACAACCAGGACAAAAAAAAAGTTTTCCACACACAATAATCCCATTGAAATTATTTGTCGTTCACAAAAAGCAGATTATTTGATTTCACACAGCTGCAGTAAGACTGCCAGAGAAAAATTAGATGCATCATTCTGATGCAGGTAGGGCTTCCTACAGTGAACTTCTCAACAGAAAGAAGCTCGCACCGTCCAGTCAGTTACTGTTCCAGTAACAGTACGGAACAGCAGCAGACGCAATTCCTCTGTTCGAGACCGTCGCTTTCTGGAGGGATTAGCGAAACTTGATATAAGAAAATAAGTTCATGAGTCGGCCTTTATATTCAAGAGAGGCTTCCATAAAATTTCTTCCATGAGTTAGACAGTCTCAAGAAAGTAGCTGCTGAGTATCGCAAATTGAAAAAAATAGCTGTAATTCACGAAATCTTAAGGAGACTAATGCATAGAGCAAAGGAATAGGGTTTGATCTTACAGATCAAAATTTACCTTGTTCTTGGATCATTGCTGAGATAGGAGAGGATGAAAACTGCATAAAGCTTCCTGCATCGCTCTGAGCGGGAAACTTCTGCTGATTGTGTGATGATATCAAGCTCTTTAGAAGGTTGGGATTAGAGTCTGCATCCTTTGTAGCTACAATATCAGATTCCATGAATATTAAAAATCTTAGGTGTTGATCCTTCTAAGGATTTATTATTTCTAGATGATCCAGCGTATTCCAAGATGACGACTCTTGTATGGTTCAAGTAACATGAGGGAGGATGCGTTGTTTCTTATGAATGCCACCTCAGTTACACATTTAATTGCAATTGCAAATCATGAAAGCAGATAGAGAAAAAGCTGAGAACATAAAAAGCACTTCTATATTCGTTAGAAAATTTTCGTCAATTCATTGAGGACAAATAATTTGCTTGGAGTGTTTGGAAACCCCTTTGGAATCTATAGCTATGAAAACAAAAGCATAAATCAAGATTAAAGAATGAGTGATAAATTTGTAAATTCGGTAGTTTTCATACAACATAGTTCGACTAACTTTTTGGCTGGAACGTGGTGGATTATTACCGTATTATATCCTAAACAGACTGCCTCACCGACCTTGCCTATGACTTGTCGCACGGCGTCAAATTTTTGCGTCATATCTCCGGCCTCTGAGAGCGGCGCGTCGTAATCGTAAGTGGTGAGGCAAGAGGTGTAGTGTCCGTAGGCTTCGTCCGCTCCTGCCCAGTAAGTCATATGATATTCCTGGTGCATGGTTTGACATTGAGATATAATTTCGTTTAGGTGTTTGACTATTGCAAGCGCGGGTGAAACCATCGCTTACGTTTTTGCACTAGTTTGTGACTTAAAAGTTAGGCGAATGATCCGTTAGGAACGGTGTACGCTTGAAATCAACCCAAAACGAATGAAATAGTGCAATTAAATTGAGGTGTCTTGATCGTTATGTTTCATTCGAGTATCATGAAAGTAATATTTATACTTTAGAACAGAAAAAACTTGGAGGTGTACTGATAAGCGCATTTGATTTAAATTGTATCATTCTTCTAATACAGATTTCTGCATTAACGAACAAGAAACTGCAAAAGAAATACAACTAGGGTGCTGAAAACACACGTGAAACATACAAAAGTTGTATATTTTTGGTTGCCGAAGGTAACCAACGTATTTACACACAGTAAATATCCAGTACGCACCTATTTCACGAGTACACTTAAATTTTGACCTAGGGAAATGTACATTTTCAGACTCTGTTGGAATTGTTGTTCATATTTTTCTAAATGAAGTTGTCAAGAAAAATTTCAAAATACAGTTCCATTAAAGTAACCTCTTGGCTAAAACCGGTGCTGAATTCTGAACATAAGTTGTAGGAATAAAAATTAAGGCTGTAATATAGTGATTAACTTATTATTATATAGACTAAAAACTATAATCATTCAATTAAATTTAAATCCTTAATTTGATGGTTAATTTGATCGTACACTCAGTATTATTTTGAAGACGACTTCACATCAAGATGCATGGTTGTTCACAAATATTAAATTTGTCTTGTAGAAATTATTTACATCTTATTATTATACATTTACTATCAAGCTCAGTCTGAGCCTTGCAGACTGAATTTTTTTAGCGTTTCTTAACGCGTTTCAACTTTTTCAGCATATTTAAAGCATTAAATTAGTGTATCTCACCTGCTGAGAACCCAAAGTTGGTGCCGCCATGGAACATATAAATATTCACTGAAGCTTTCAGTGACAAGATTTTATCCAGGGCTTCAACAAACTCCTGTAAAATATTCATATTTGTTATCAATTTATCAGCACAAAGCTATGAGATTGCAGTAACAGATATAAAAAAACCAATGTTTGAGAATTGTTTGCACTACAATATAGATTATAATTATCTGTCTATTACAGCATTGGTACTTTAGGCATTACCAAATTTTAAAGAATAAACTCCAGAATTTTTGTACTGAATAATTGTCTAGAATAGGTATTCGATTAATTTCTCAACAATCCTTGTGAAAAAAGTACAAAGTTCGTCTTATATAGTTTGAAAAAATAATTCTAAAGACTACTCAATTCAAACCCACTTTTGTAACTCTGCCTGAGCTAACATAGGGGCAAAATATTTAGACTCGAAGCATTAAATTGTAGTATTAATCTCTTACGAACGTAGATTTTACCCCTCAGTTTTATTGTAAGTTGAAAATTATAAACCCGCAGCTTATCATGTATAGCTAACTGTTTTCTACTCTTGTGTATTTGAAAAACTCATGTGTTCATATGAATTAATGCTTCTGTACAAAATGTTCATTAAAATTTCTGATGTTATGTATACAGGGTGAGACAGTTATGTTGCCGCACCCAATACACATCGAATAATATTAGTTCAGGCGTGTGTTCTGTAATGTTATAAATTACGTACAAAGACGAACTCACGAAGTGTAGAACTGAGTTTGAATTGTTTCAGTGCTCGTTGTTCAAAAGGAGGCTACAGGAAAAGAGATTAACTGCTTTTGGTTGTTAATCTCCCCCATTTATTTCGATAATGTGAAAATAAAATGAATTGCCTGAGAGAAGAGAATGGCTCCTAGCGACTCAGGAATCGATAATTTTCTAGAACTTGGAGTTGTAGTAAAATTTCCATTGAAGTCTTTCCCGTCTAATGTAGATATCAACAGTATATCATGTACACGCCATTTTATGTAAGTATTAGTGTTGTTCGTAAAAATCTCATTTACAAGAGATTTCAAAACTTACATAGAAAATTCAAGCTTACGTAAATGGGTAAAAAAGAATTTGTTACGTATAATATAGAGCTTTAAATTTCAGGAATATGGAATATAACTTTCAAGTCACCCACCATATAGTCTGAATCTCCACTTAGACGTTTCACTCGTTTCAAAGAATTTACGGATCTGGTCATCTGAAAAGCTAACGTAATGAGTAGCCTTCTTATAAATTCTAACAACATTCCCCTGACTTTCTTATGTAGCTTTCAATTATTGAAGAGTTAAATCGATATCGTAATTTCATCTGACAGACTTTCTTCAACTTTCAGACCCAAAAATTTCTTCTCTTCTAGAAAAAAGATGTTCAGATGACATGATTGTATTGACACAAATTTATCCTCTGCGCTTGGTAAAATAAGAGAACAATGATGTTCAATTCAATAAAATATATTTCGTAGTTTTATATGAATGATTTGTTTTATTTTATAACTTAGGCTGTGTTATCAGAATCACTATAATAAATCATTAGTGTTCAGTATTTTCATAGGTACGTCATAAATGTTTCATAGAATAATTTCTTACGGAAGTGTTGACTTTATGTCTGGACTCCCCCCAGTGATCAAGCCAGCCACTGTAAAACTCAGAGTTCACTAGTGGGCCGGAGGGCTCAAACAGACGTTCCGCATGAAACTCAGAGAGCGGGTCAGCATCTGCTCAAAAAATCATTTAAAAAAGAAAAGATATTCAAAGAGTTTTTGGATATCGACAGGTTTCGATTGTTAACTAGAAATTTATATCAAAGCGAACATTTTCATTGCAGAAAAATGCTCTAATCATAATTAAAGCCATATCAGCTAATTATCACCGTGTGAGTAAAGAATGCTTCGATTAGTGGAGGCATAATAGTTCAGGCGAAGAGATTACTTCCATTACCATTTTGTGGGGTACCTTGGCGTTTTGAAGGGCTTTGATCATTAACCATCAATTAACTAACGAAACAGTAAGTTTAAATATTGATATATCATACTTTTTGGTAAAAAGTTATCCTACAGCTCTATGAACCGAAATGTGAAGTCTTTTTTCTTTGATTTGATAGTTGGAGATTCGATTGTTACAAAATAAATGTATTTTCCATACATAATGATCCAAGAGTTACTGACCTACTGCTCATGAATGTAGAGTTAATCATTTGACAAAAGTATAATATTTCTCCCATGTGCTTCTTTACGTGCATAAAGTACAACAACATTTACATCTGGAAGCAGTTGTCGCTCTACAAACTGAAATAAAAATCGCTTGTTCATGTGTGATACTCTATTACTAGTTCTTGTTCTTAAAACCATTGTTATTGCCCCACAGATACTCGGATAGACGATAAAGCGTGGGGACTTACGGATACCGAAATCAACTGTAGCGTAGACGAGGGGAATTTTTCCGCATCTGAGGGCGGAGGGACTGCCGTTATCTGTACTGAAAAGCAAAATCTCATCTCCGAGGCCTTCTTTGAAGATTCGTCTCAGGGCGCTTGTGTAGCTGTAGTCACATGCGTAAAAGTTGCCATACTCATTTTCAATCTGCTCAGAAGTAATTCATTTTTATCTCATTTTTACTTGCAAAATTAGCGACCAGCAACGAAATGCTCACATGTACATATGTATTAGTGAAAAAAGTCAGTTTCCGTAATGGCGGGGGGAAAGATGTTACAGCGCCTACTTTATCACAACGAATAATTCTGTTTTCCATTCACGATGAGTTCACCGGCTGACGTAATGTGAAAAACTCGTTAATGAGAAAATATACCTGAGCCATGATGATGGAGCCTCCATTGTGGTAGAGCAAAGATCTGATACGTGGAAACAGCCCCTGCAGCAGCCAGGACCTCACACGGCCCATGTAATCTTCAGGCATAAATGTAACTAACATTATTCCAGAGAGAGAAAGAGAGAGAGAAAAAGAGAGAAAGAGAAAGAGAGAGAGAGAGGGAGAGAGAGAGAGGTGTTCTTCGCAAAAGTTCTTAGTCAATCTTATTTTAACTTTGGCCTCAGAAGCAAGTGTTTTGAAATATTCGTTATACTGTAGGCTTCTTTGGGTTGGTTTATGATTTTCAGTGTAGGGTAAAATAGTTCAATACGTTCAAGTACGTATAAGATATAATAAAAGTGACATTCATATAAGTTGAAATTGTTTTGGATGAACGCTGATTATATTTATGGAATACACAACAGATTGATTTGGTATAAATACGGGGAACAGGTTCGACTGTTAAAATTATCCTCAACTTTTAACACGATATTCAAGTATTTAAAATCGAAAAGTTTTTCAGACATCTTCCATGAAGGATCTTCTCAATCTCCCGTTGCCTGAAAACGAAACAGTTTTATCATTTGTAATTTATACGGATACAAACATCGCGTTGAAAGAACAAAGAATTCAGTCTAACAATAATAACTTTTTAAAGTCAGTGAAGGTATAATGAGTGTCTCCTTGACCTTATAATAGGTGTGATATCAGGTTAAAGAAATAACTTTCCCCCTCGGCTCGTGCAAGAGGTCTCACTCGTTCTCCAACATTCTTCTAAAACAGCTGTCCACAACTGAGCCCGTGCATTGTTTTTCTTAAATCTTTTACTTTTCCACGACAATTCACTCATTTACAAATCTCTAAGTGTAATATATTATCACCCTAATCTACAGACATGAAATCTAGCTGCTAAGAATGAAAGGGAAATTGAATTTAGAAATTCGGTATTCCGTTGGAGGAACGCTGAGAAGATTGAATAAGAAGCACTTGCCGGAGTCGGAAGTTCGAAGGCGGATGTTCGGATACAAGCGCAGCAGCCAGTACGGAAAGCCTCCCTGCTCAAAGACGGAGAGCAGAATACCTACATCATAGGTATGCTTCTAAATGCGTCGTCGTATTAAATGAAAAGATTCTTACATAAGTACTGTTTTTGGTACAATACAAGTAACAATTTGTAAAGTATTCATGAATTATACTGCAATATGTATATACAGATCAGTATTTTGATTTTAGACTCATCAATTACAGGCTGACAGGTGATTTGGCTCACATTGATGGAGCAGTGTGTTCAAGTCACAGTGTCTGTCATTTTCAAACATTTACTCAAACATCTCTTTATTTAATTAGTTCTAATAGATCTATCATATCATTCATTACTCAAAATCAGAAATAATTTCCTCATGTCTAGCCTGATGTATCTTTAATTTAATAATCATACATTATAATCCACGTACTTGTAGTGCAACATTCTTGGACTACATCGAAGAAACTTGGAATCACACTCATTGCCCCGATTCACCTTGAAATTAAATAATTAAGATCCCATAAAGAGAGTGTCCAAACAATTAATAAATTAATTAATTAATTCACCACTCTTTCATCCGCGCTTGCAACAACGTGGCTACTTATTGAATCGTGGTGTATTAGGAGTAAAATTAAAACATGCTTCTTCAATAGCAACCGCATTACAAAATTTAGAGCGAGGAAAATTATGCACCTTAATTGGAAAATGCATCGGAAGCATTTGATATTTTGTCATTAGATATTTACATATTTTTCTCCCTACTCGGTGAGAAATAATCAATAAAAATTATATTAGTAGCACAGAGAAGGTTGAAATGTAAATAAGTGTTGACAAATATACGAATTAGTCAATAATCAATGAAATTTTCTAAAAAATAGAAACTAAGATTTGGCTGCATGGTTTCTATATTGTTCAAACAGAGCTTCATTTAAAATAGAGATGTCTTTTTTGTAATCACTGTATCTTTCGGATTGAAAAAATATTATTTCAATTTACAAATTTCATATTCTATGCAAACTCTCACAAGATATCACGCGTCCACGTATGGGCTTGCTTCACAATTTTTTAAGATAATTGATGACTTTCTATTATTCATTTGCAAGTACTGTTGAATTTTATTCCTGACAGGACTAATGATGCAACTAATCTGACTTCTGACGTTTTAATACAATGCCAAAAAACTTTCAAATTCAGAAGTTTAATATGCAAAACCAATGCATATTCTCATATCATCAACAGCTTTATTCGAAAATTACATCATGTTGTACGTGCCATCACTACTAGTGACTCAAATAATGTTATGACATAACACTAGAGCATTCTTCCACTAAACTAAGACGCCACAACATAAGTTTACCAGCGACAACTCCTCATCGACTTCGCAACTGACACCCACGTACAGAAATAGTGCAATGAAGATAAATGTACAATTAGACATTTTTCACAGAGAAACAGATGTATCTAAAAGACGCTTTTAATTAGACTCATTAATTAAATACAAGGCGTAAAAACTGGAGAAGAATTTAACACCATAAAAGATATTCTTCACACCAATTTTCGGAAAAATTTCTTGAAAAAGTATTATCAGGCTTGATTCACGCCTTTTTGTTAGTGAGAAATACCACAATGAGCATATCTATCTATCATTGTCAATGGATAAGTTTCAAAGTTTTTTTTGAAACATTTCAGAGACCCTGTCACATAAGAGCCATCAGAAATACGTTACTAAAGCTGAACATTAGTGTACAACCTGTACACAAAGGCAGAGTTTATTTTTGTCCACCCGACAGATCCATCCCAGTACAGGCACATGAGTTGTTGATGCTAACATCAAGTTGTTTTGTTGGTGTTAACCCTAGAACCACATCGCTGTTTTTGAGGAACATGAACCACATCGCCGGGAGAATTTTACCCGGTTTTGAAAAATAAAAAAAAATAGTAGTTTTCAATTAAGGTTTATTACAAGTTTTACAGTGAAAAAGGAACTCTTAAACTATAGATTATAAACTTATAAACTTAAATTGTACTTTATTTTAATATTGATATTGACCTTAATAAGGAATAACCTAAATTTGACTAAATTTGAAAAAGTGTTTAGAAAAAAAATTCCAAAAAAAAAGTACTGCAGCTGGTGACTTCTCCTTTGGTACACTAGTTACTAGGTAGTTGGCCCCTCGCCTCAGTCAGTTGTAGCCCACTACTGCCACAGGTAACTGTATGGGATGCACACGAAAAGTGGCTATATTTTTTTAGTGATTTATATATATATATATATATTTTCCAGAGCTGATAATGACTTTTTTCAACAGGGAATGATGAAATACAATAAAAAATAAGCTTACCTTTCATAACAGTCATC
>VCRD01003853.1:30111-56397 GCA_006783055.1 Trinorchestia longiramus
TTCCAGGCGGCGGAGCCGGAGTGCACACCTACCCTTCACGATGTCTCACACAACACCGCGGGTACACAGGCGGCCAGCTGGTTCCCGCGCTTTCTTCATATTGAACTACGTGGTAACCTAGGAGAGTCGGGAGAAAATCACCCGGCATTGTGGTTCTAGGGTTAACATCAAGTTCCTGGTGTTGACATCAAGTTACCGGTGTTGACATCAAGTTACTGGTGTTGACATCAAGTTACTGGTGTTGACATCAAGTTACTGGTGTTGACATCAAGTTTGCTGGTGTTGACATCAAGTTTTAGGTGTTAACATGAACTTGCCGGTGTTAACATCAGACTGCTGGTGTTAACATCAAGTAGCTAACGCCACACTTACCACACATCAATCGCGTAACTCATCATGATGTTAAATAAAAATTAATTCCCATTACATAAGTCGTACCATCTCCCTCTCAGCACAGATGTACGGGCCAACCCTGAGGATGACAAGCAAGCCTTGTCTCTGAGCCTCTTCCAAGAACGCAGTCAAGTTCTGAGCTCCTGTGAAGTCAAATTGTTCTGGTTCAGGCTCGTGGGTCCCCCATTCCACGTACCTGCCGCACCAGAATGTATGTACACGTGGAAGCCAATAATTGAGTTCATGAGTAATTAAACTCTGTGTCTAAAATTTATATATACGAACGAAAAAATAAAATGTTAGCTTTATTATATCGTAGAAAACATAATAACGTTGTGAATATTTGTGGTACAAAAAGGATAATATTGAAGTTTACCGAGGAGAAATATATTAAAAGTATTTCATTTGAAAATTTTGAACTTGAGCTCATTTTAACATGATGAACGGGGAAATAGTAAAATTAAACATTTTAACCAAAGACCATTACTGAAAATTCTCTAATGAGCTAATTAATAATATATACAAATTAATTGAACGAAGAAGAAAAATCGGAAGAAGTCATCAGTTAACTATCATTATAGGGTATACATTAACTCTTCATTTGAGAGAAAATACTTAAACTTGTATTTATCTTATGACTTCCGGATGCATGGGTCAAAAAAATACTGTACACGCATTTGAAATTTTGATGGTATGAACAGTTATAGTTTGGATACAAGAGATGTTTGCACATTGTTATGCAGTACAGGAGTGAGAAGAGAATCAAGAATTCGATCCGTGCAATGACCCCGACCAGCGTGCTCCCCCACAAAGTGTTCATCAGTGGACGCACATCCTGAGACTCAAGCTACTCGAGACAGGTGTTATGGATGAAGAAATATCACACTGTAGGTGCTAATATACATTTATATGAATTAAGTAATGAAAATAGGTTTAAATACAGCGAGATTGCAGACTAGCTTACGTCTAAATACTTCAGGATATTAGCGCGGATAAAGAATGTAACGCACAATTGATCGTTGCTTGGATCAAAGAGATCTCTAACTCTATTTAGTTTTCAATTTTCCAGATTTTGTGATCATTACAGCACTACTTGCGCAAGTTAGTGGGTGATTCTGTTACAAGATTTTAGAATCACTGCATTTCCAAGAATATTGGACACGTAGAGTTCCCTTCTTACTGCGCGTGTCAGTTCTTCATCAGTAGTTGAATTATTTTTGCAAAACTTCATTCTAATGTTCGTATGTTCATGCCACTTAACTTCGATTTGTACCCATTACATATTCTTCTCCACGTACGCTATTTTACCTTATTTTGTATTGGCTGGTAACCTTGCCAGTACAGTGGCTCACGATACGTTAAATAATTTGTCTGTTTTTTCAAGCGATGCTCCCTCAAATCGAGTAAAAAAGATTTATTCTCTGTGAAAATCTGCTGGGGAACACCATATGTGACCGTATCACAATTGTCAAAAAAAAAACAATCAATCGCTATGGATGACTTTCAAAGTTAGTATATGCACGATAGAACAAAGCTAATAGTATGCAATTCTATTGAATGAATTTATGAACACCCATGGAGTAAAAAATGTCGCTCTGAATACCCTGAGTACATTTTGGTGTGCGTATAGAGTGCAGCAACATAACTTCCATTTTTTCAAAGCAAAGTTCTATGAAAAAGGGAAACTGCGTTGCTGCACCCTGTATAACAAGAAATGATAAGTGTTATCAGCATTTCTACATTGAGACAGGATGTATGGCTAATTTCAGAATTGTTAAAACAGGTTTTGTAAAAGTTCCTCTTTTCTCACACTCATGTCCTGAAAATAAATGTCTTCTGTTCAATAATCCAGTGCAGACTTGGCTTCGTGCATCAACATGTGTTAACTCACAGTGCAGGCTCATAGTATTTTGTTTATGAGTTCAATTATAGTTCCAATGACTATGTTCTTCAAAGAGCTTAGTGCTATTTATGTGATGCATAATTTAAACTGAATGCAGTCCACCATTTTCTTTGTCCTTTCCCTTTTCAAGCTGAAAATTGCTCTTCAACTCATTTCTGAAAACATTGAATCTTACATGAGATATAAGATTATTCTAGGTAGCGCGAAATCCACTCTCAAGTCAATGGTATTGCTGTTACCTCGTGCATTTGATGCGTCTTGAGCAATAAATAAGTGCAATAGCCCTCTTTTAACTCAGCTGACACCAAACTTGACTGCCAAACCCTGTGGACTAAAAGGGTAACACAACGTGTTTAATTTTGAAATAGTAACTGCCGTCAGAAATCATGGCTGAAAACTGATGAAAAAATATATTTCATTGAAAGATAGCTCACCAAAAATTTATGCCATTGAAAAATGAGGAGACAGTTGAAAACACTGACACCAAATTACTCGGCAACGAGATAAGTTTTACTCACACTTGGATGGCATTGAGTCCAGCGTACTTCATTTTAGCGAGGCGATCTCTCCAGTCGGCAGGGTGTACCCTGTAGTAATGAATAGACCCGGATATGTACCGAAACGGTACACCGTCTTTCAAGAAACAATTGTTCTCGTAATCAATGGTGAAGCTTCTAGAGAAGCTCTTCCAAGGACCATTTTTATTCCCAACGTCATTGAACGCTGAAGTCGAATACGCCACGAATATGGAGAAAATAATTAGCCTGTCTAGCATTTTCTTCTTTATTAGAACTTGCCTGAAACTTTGAAAGGATTCATAGAATTCGAGTGAAAAGGATACTAAGAGTTACGGACAAAACTACTACAGCATTATAGTTCCTCTCCTCATGCTTGCTTGTACAAATGTTTATGATCTTACCAATCAACTGAATTTCGTGATCTGGTCTCTTATTCATGCATGGAGTGTTAAATTAATGGCATAATAAAAATCCACCATTTGTTGAGCTTCCAACATAAACTATAGAAATAAAGAATATATTACAATAGTTCATTTTCAACTGTCTTCATTTATTTATCAAGGAATATTTTCTATTTTAGGAGTTAGACTCTGTACTTTCGCTACATTGAAACACGCTAATATTCCTAAGTCAACGCATTGGCATTATCATGACCAGCTCAGACATGGATAGTCATGCGTGGTAGCGATGTGAAAATGCATAGTTTTGCTCATAGTGAGTACAATAAAATAAACTAAAAACCTGTTGGACATACGCGCTACGCATTATTATTTTTAATACAATAATAACATGTAAAAAATGAAGAGAGCTTCGAAGCTCATCGGTTTCATTCATGTTTTGCCAAGCTCCTAACAGTGACGAGGTCAGGTGAATGCTGAGAGCTGATTATGTTCTAAAAATTTTCATGGTTAATAGCAGCTCTAACAGTAAGGTAAAATTCTATCAATCTAAAATACGAGATTCCCATGTGCTACGGTGTGTGTGTAGCGTCTGCGACTTCATACCTCGCGATAATCTCTCGATTCTTGACATGTAATCATGAAAAGTGTTTGCAACCATGGTATGTATGATCGATGGGAAATCTAGTCACAACAGAGTTAATTTTACAGAAATCAGGAATTTTGCCATGTGACTAACAGACTTTTGTTTTTTATCAGTTAAATGGGCAAATATTTTATGTTTTGATAACTGGTATTATAACATTTCGTATGACTCAAACCATAACGGCTGTTCAGAGAGGTAGTAGAATTCAGATTAAATATGTAAAATGAGCTATGAGAAATTTATTTAAATCCTGCTCACTGCAGTGAGCAACATTTAAACATATTCTATCATCCACTACAATCCCAACCTGAGAAATGTACGCTTTTCTCAAGCAAGATTATTTCTCAATGTCAATGGGTGAATATGTATATATATATATATATATATATATATATATATATATATATATATATATATCGAACTTACAAAAGACCTCTGCATGACATGAGAATCACGTTACTTCTGCAGAAATCAATAAATTTCTGACGTAAATATTCATTATGTCTGTTAAGCTGAAGAATTTAGTGGAGCTGATCCAATGAAGTAAACTGGAAGGTGTTAATATTCTGTAATTTATTATTAGGGAAAAGAAGTGAGAAATTAAAAAAAATCGACTTAAATTCGCTCGTTTACAAAAGTATCAGTATGGTAACAATATGCTAAAAAATCAGCGCTATAGTTTTAGAAAAATTACTATTTATGATGGGAATGACGGGGAATAAATAAGCGACAAAGATCCACACGATTTGTGCTAATAACAAAACGAGCGTGCAAGTATAAGAGCGCCATAAAAAGCACTTTATATTTCAGTTACTTAAGTGAAATAAATTCAAACAATATGGAGTGCAAGGTAATAAACAAGAGGGTGTTGTGACAATATTAAACGATAGACCTGGAGGAAGCAAACACTGGAACTTAGCGAGGGTGCAGCCATACGCAGCTGGAGTATATGGAGGGAATTTAACACGTTGCCTCCGATTGCCTGACTGGTGTAAATCTTCACTTTGTACGCATGGTCACTAGAAGGATCTGAAAAAATTACAGAACCTAAACTAAGTGGTACACATACGTACCACTTCGGAGTCAACGTGTTAAGAGGTCAGTTTTCGCCTATATTTCTGCAACGAAACATTACGAGCTTAGCTGTGAAAATACTTGCATTCCGTCACAGAGAGAGCAATAGTATAGTTACTTATGACAACTGGAGAACAGGTCTGTCCGGGGCAGATACTTGTACGAAGAAAATAATGAACTGGAAATGGCCTGACTGAGAAGTTACGGGATTGGTGACTTCACTGGTACACCCTAAGAGTCTCAATACAAAAGAGATAGCCGTACAGACATGTGCAGGCTAGGGTTTAAGGAATCAGGTTCAGTCAACGTCCTCATCACGTTAAATCACGCTGCAGTCAGTGAAACAACTTACAATCAGTTGTATGCAGTGCAACCCACCTTAATAGTCCAATGTAACATTTCTTAGAATATTAAATTAGAATATCTTTGAATACATTTGATGGCTATTTTTTAAATTTATAATTATTTAGCGAGGAATTAGGATTTTTATTTACAATGCTAATTGTTTATATTGAATGGCACAATACTTTTTTCTAAAAATTTGTGTTTGTATCCACCCGCGATATTAGTCCAAGAGGATTTAAAGAGTTAATTCATTATCAAAAGATATTAGAAACAATTGATACCAACTTCATCATTGTAATACATGTAAATATACATCATTTAAAATGTACAATGAACAGATTTGATAAAACATGCAGGCTATTTATTAATGTCACTTCTTTTACACTTTATAACTTTAAAAACACGATCAACTGTTGATTCAGTCAATTTTTTCATTGTGGCAGATGGCACTGATCTCGATGCAACTATATGGTATTCTATGAGTCTGTTTTCGAAGTTAATTGTCGACCATCAGCATAAATTTCTCTCTCTATGATGGGCCAGAGATTTTCTATTGGGTTCAAATCTGGTAAATTTGGAGGTCCTCATCATTAAATTGTCGTATTTGAATCCCAACAAAGCCCGATATTTCTTAGTTGTTTTTGTTGAAGGCGATGGTGCATTGTTTAACATAAACACGATCTTTTTCTGCAGTGACGAAAGCTGCAGTTCAAGCCAATTAAAAGTGGTTGATTAAAAAGTTCACAATATGGAATTGGGTTAATTTTAACTCCCCTGAGAATCATTTCACGTCCTATAAGTTGATAGACAACCAACTTATAGAACGTGTAATGATTTGGTAAATCTGGTATATGTCAATGAATTTAGTTAAGTTGGTATGAATGATAGGACGTGTTCTGAAAATCAGTTTCTGGATGCTTCAAGAAAGGTCTGGGAGCAGGTAAAAGTCGAAAAAAATAGGCCACGTAAGAGTAGATATAAATCCATGTTCGGTGAGTCGATGAATAGGATAACTTTTGAACACGTTAAATTTCCTCGTCTGATCGAACAGTATATTATACCTTTTTATTATATTATACCTCTTTAAACACCTTTTCTCTCTCACAGTACGTATGTGTGTGTGTCCACCCACATCCGTACAATATTTTGAATGGATCTCGCATGCTCTTGTTCGTGCAAAAACATTCCAACATAATATCATATAACACTTTATCAGAAATGAGGTTTTCGTATGGTTCCTCTGAAAAAATCGAGTGCAAATACCGATGTATCACTTTCGAGACATCAAAATGATTGATAAATTTATTGTGTATGTTGGTCTTCTTCACTATTATCATGAGAGCTATCCACAAAACAAGGACGTTCTTAGTTTCCTGGTTTCAAAAATCCTTTTAACGAATTACGACACAATCATTAGATCTACATACCTTTATAACTAAGTGCTCACAGATAAATTAACCAGCCAGATGTAGGGCTCCAAAGGGCTCTAGAAAGTTAATAACTTACGCACTTGTTAAAATCACTAAAGAAGTTAAGAGGTAACAGTCTCATTTATGCACAGTAATATTTAAAAAAATTTAGATTCATCCTAAAAATTAATCTCTAATAATCCTATAAAATATTACTAGCTAGTATATAAAGCAACAACTCTTGTGCCTTCATTCCTGCAAGTAGAGGTTTCTTCATTACAAAATAATGATCACTGCATCACTCTCACATTATAAGAACTAGAGCACGAGTTGCGTTGTGTTGCATATGCGACAAAATCACTTTATGGTAAAAGCACGTTACTGTTTGCAATGCTAATCATTTTTTGTTAGAGCTCTTAGCATTTTCCTGCTGAAACCAGAGGAAACAAGTCATACTGAAGAGAGGTCAGTGCTACGCACAAGGTGTATGTAATCTCAGTTTATCGAAGAAAGAAGCAGGCTCCACTTGAGCTCCAATCTTCCGATACAGAACCCAACGGTGGAGATAAAGATCATCCAACGCTTGGCATCGTTGACTGAAGAAGCGAGTAAAAACGAAAAAGCGGTCTATAATAATGAATTGAGGTTCTGAAGACACTCTGTACAACTTGTGAACGTCACAGGATAGAATTGTCGACTAGACAACTATGAACAAAAAAAGTTTTTCAAATTAATCAAGAGTTTTTAAAAGAGATCCAACAGAGAAATTTTCTGAACACTCGAATAAAACTTATAGTACGCTATTTAAAGTTAGAAAGACCTAGAGAAACGGCCTGCAATCCACGCATGGTTACATCAATCTTTTCAAAATATTTAAGTCCTAAAACTTATAACTTAGAAAGCCTTCTAGCTGTATAAAGTTGTAACGAAAGTTCTTTCTATTTTTTCAGTTATAATTTAAAGCATCATTACATCAATTTAACTTATAAATGACACACATGGAGCCATCTAAATTACTAAAATAATATTTAGTTGTTTAGATTCTGTTAAAATTATTTTAATGAATAATTATTGTGTACTCAAACGTACACTCCAAGTAAAAAACACACTAAGCATATGTTACTGTATGAATTTTAGAAGGGCAATACAGCAATTTCAGCAGCAAGATCCCTCAACGGCAATAATGGAAATGATGTGGTGGATGAAATAACCTGTAGAAGATGGTTTTCAGGTTTCAAAAAGGATGAATTCAGTTTAAAGGATGAAACGAGAAAAAGACGCTCCAAAGTAATCGGTTCTCAAGAATTGTAGGCTGTCGTAGATGAAAGCCCAACCAATACAACATAAGAGAGTATGTAGGGACTCATTTCACAACAATAAATATTAATACTATAAAAATGGAAAATGAATTATTCAATCATGGAGCATGTGAAGCAGTAACAATCTTGTTTGTGAATTCGTTTCTAAAAAAGAAATAATTGAATTATGAAATTCAGCTAGAGTTTAGTTCTGTAGGTTTTTATACACTACAAAATCAGCAATCGGAAACCAAGGACTTTAAAGGAACTTGAGTAAAGATTCTCGTTTGTTACAAACGTGAGTCTCACAGATTGAAATAATTCAGTTTTCCTGTCCACCGCTTATATTCCTCTTCGAGCATATTCTTATGTAGATTTACAATTGTTTATGCATATGCATACTGCATACATACATAAATGCATACATTTCAATATATGGGTCAATATACGTACCTATATGTACATATAGCGAGAGTGGAAACTGGAAATCTTCTCTGAATTGGTTAAAGACTGTATTTTATGCTGTGTACGTAATTTACCGAAGTGCTGTCAGAATTTAACAGGAAATGTAAGCCAGTCTTTGCTAGGAACACATCGCTAACGTTCAGGTTGTAGGTTTCTTCTCAGAACGCTGTTGAGGGTAATGTTTGCAGAGAAATACCCCAGCGATTACGTTCTTGTCCTCGGACAGGGGATCCCAAATGAGGGTCAGGGCTTATATAAGGCATGCAGCGGAGCACACAACCAGCACAAGTTGAGTTGTGAGGCCGGAGATCATCAACTGACCGGAGCTTCTCCATACACTGCATTCTCAGTGATAGTTCTCTTATAATTTCTGTTTCTGTGAGCAATAATATTTGTAGATTGTTAAATCAAAGATTGGACTGCGTGTACCATGGCAAACGCATACACAATGTTTTTCTGCATCTTAGTGGCACTGCCTGCCGTCTTCTGCATGCCGGAAGCTTACATGAACCCGATGATGGCCAGAAAGTTCATGGAGAGAAGCTTCCGAACTTCTCCTAGTGACGAAGCCTTGCTTTCTCGTGGCTCTTATAATTCCTTCGAACAAGTCCCGGCTTTGCTGATCTTCGAGGATGGGACCTCCGATGAGGCGGAGGCCTCTCTATCGCCCCACCACCGAGTTCGTCGTCAGTCCGCTGCAATGGACCTCGCTCTCAACCACGACGACAGCAACGGACGCCCCAGACCCGTGGCAAGGGTAAGCATCTAACTAAACAGAACTAAGGGAATTAGCATGAAACATTCGTCTGTAACAGTGTGACACGATGAGAGAGAGAAAAGCATTCATCACCTTATCACAACATGTAAACAAACTAAATTAAAGTATTTACAAATGCATTTGAAGAACTAATTCTGTGTCGAAGTCTATTCAAATTTCACAGAAATTTCTTCTTCCAAGAATACAGACTTAAGTTTATTAAATTTACTGAGTTCCAACTGACAACTCCATCCTGCTTTTTTGACACCAGCAACAAATTTGCATCGTGAATAATGTAATTTTGTTCATAAATATTTGTTGTTCAGTAAAAATAAGGGACAAATTAGATAAATACAGTTTGTCACAGAAAGTAGGTGTACATCAAAATACGTGAATTAAAGGCGAGATTCTAGGTAAAAGTATATCTGCACGTCCTGCCGTTCTGGTCTCTCATTTTCCACTTGACGAACGAAAACCACTGAGTCTTTCTAACCTCTTGCAAATTGTCAGAAGTATCATGAAAAACAAAACGTAGGTAATTTTCAAAAGTATTTTTCATAAACACTTTTTTGAGGGCGATTAGCTGCTTGTCTCGAGTGGCCTAGGCATCAAACACAAAGACCCTCTCTCACTCAACCGTCACGTGTGTCGTCTGCTGCACATTGATCCTCGTGCGATCACCCTGCGGCCTTGGCATTGGGGACTTACAAAATTGCAGATAAGTGATTCAGGAACTGACATTTGCGAGTGATAATATGTCTGCTATGTGGATCTTTAGCCCTGTACCATTGGGAGTTTATAAAGAATGCAGAAATAGGTTATCACCAGTTCCGGTCTCAATGAAAGGTAACGTAGCGTTATAAATGATTTTTCTAACTACATCATTTATATTGGTTCTAATGTATTCTCATTTCATTCAGAATAAATTTGCCCACATTGTAATAAGATAAAAGGTCATTTCATATCTTACATCAAAATTTTTATTAAGTTTTTACTCTGCACATCAAATTCATTCATTTAATTTGTTAGCATAAAATACCTTTAGCGAAAGTGCTTCTGAAACTTATGATAAGCCCATTATTATCTTTGCATTGAACTAGTTAGTTCAATAATCTATGCAACTCTATGTTGAAAATCACCGTTGACATTTACATCAAGATGAGATATTGATATCATTGATACTACTAAACTTGTATCGTAGATTTCATCATCTCATAATTTTACACACATTCTATATTTTCAAAGAACGCTTGTTATGACATGAATTGATTTTACGTCATTGTTGTTCTCAATTTGATTTACTCATTCGTGGAATAAATATTCCACGTGGAACACTCATTCCTCACCCAGTTGTGAGTTCTAATAGGCATATATGTCAAAAAGATAGTTATGTTGTCAATCTCATCTTGCAAAATGAAACGATTGTAGAATCTATGAACACTTGTCGTTGTTCTTGGCTTTGGGAGTGAAATCAATTGTAGAAAATAATATGAACACTTTTTATTCATGAACTTTCATAAGGTTTAATTCTAATCTTTTCACAGCTTCATGGTTACGCTGATGCGAACGTTGTAGGCAACAACCGCAACAACTACCACGCCAACATGGGCGCCGGTGTGGGCACGGTGGCGTGGAGGAGCAGAAACGGACGCCACTCTGTGGGAGTGGGCGCCACCGTCGACCACTACAGGGGCAGATACAACGGCCATGGGTAAGTGACAAAAGTAGCATGCGATCCAGTATAGTTTGTGAAAAAATTAAATTTTATTTATCTGTATCATGTACATATATTTTTATTGCCACCAAACAGAAGTAATTGCTCATACATTAATATTTTTTCTCACCTGGGCATAGCTGGGCACCGAATACCGATTAAAAGGTGTGGATGCAGGTCAGAGAGATAGTGTGGGATAGTTAATTTAAAAATTTTGAAGCATTCCAAAGACTCCTCACTTCCTCGTCTTGACGTACAACACGGTTATGCCAAGGAGTGTCGCAGTGAAGTACTTGGTCTCACGGAAGGACGTCACCAGTTAGGTGATACATACTTTTATCTGTTTTCGGTGCTCAGCCATGCAATTGAGTACTAATAAACGCCAAAATAGTATTAAATATTATTCAATTCAATCTGGTTAGTCGTCTTCATCATTTTCTAAAGATAATGCCTTTGGAAAGTAAGTGCATTTCAGAAGGTGTGGAACTGTTGCAGCCCAAGCTGCCGTTAGTTTCAACTCTAATTTTTCAAATTTTTCATTCCTAATACACATCCCTTGAGTTTCAATTCTGGCCTCAAATCATTTCATCACTTCTACAGCGGTGCAAAAAATTTGTTTCCAGTGACTGGTGAGTTCTTGTGTAGAGTAAAGAGTTTATTTCATTTTTTATGTATTCAAATTTTTAAACTCCGTCTACTGTCACTCAAAGGCAGAAAAAGCACAGAATATTATAGCCAAGTGCTTAAAACAAAGCAAAATCAGTAGAAACTATCGTTAGTATTTTAAGAGATGCTCGGTGTATTTACGCCAGAAGATCGGTATGGAATATTTATATTGAATTATTTGTCTCCAACAGGTACAGATCAAGACCCAGCTTTGGAGTAGGTATCGGCTACAGACTTCGCTTCTAAAGAAATTCAAATGGTTTTTAGCACAACTTGACTAGTTCAGGGGCTCTCGTTCTGATCATTCTTTGTTTTTGATCATGAACAGACGAACTCAATATTTTGTGTGATGCCCTGTTTAGTTTGTCCAATCTGCTGGATTTGATGATTGTCATTACGAGCGTTAGCAGACAATGAACCCAAGTCATAATTGGATTTCAGAGCATCAGAATGTGAAACAAATTTTCTTTACTAGAATACATATATTCGTAATTTTATTTATTTGACTGTGTACATTGATCAAATAGAATTTTGATTATCAACGAGTAGATTCCATTCAGGATTTTATTCACAAAGTACAGGGTACGGTTCGTGCAAAAAACGAGTATCGATTGGCATCATTTAATCTTTTAACATTTATTGAACGCTGAGGCTGAATGTATATAATTACAATTAAATGCGGATGAGGACAAAAACTAGTTTTATTCTATAAATTAGATGTAACAGCCAAGTGCATTGAATGATTTCGGCAAAATCAAGGATTTATATTCCTTGAAGCAAAACGCCTTTATCTTCTACGGATATAATTCCTACGATCGTACGATGATTGGACGTTAGAGTTTTTGAACTTAGTTTCCTATAGATTTAAATTGGTGCTCGAGGAATATACTTCACAATTATTTTCATCTCCTTTTTCGATTAAAATTGGAAAATCGTTCACGACACACGATGTCACTCCCCCCAATAAATAATTAAAGACAATTTTTCCGTCTAAACTGTTTGTCTTTTTTACGACACTGTACTTTGATCTCACATAAAAAGTAAGTCATTTTGAACATCACAAATTTTCTCAACCGAGTGTGGCGATATGGGATAAGTGCCTATTTATTATTATGATTTGTTAATTAACTGATTGATTTATGACGAGTTCTTTTCTCACTCTCAAAATATACGTACATTCTTGGTTTCAAATACATGGTTTTTCTGCATACTGTTTTCTGTTATTCTCAATTAACACTTGTAAATGACATCATCAATTAAATGCAAGAAAACATGACATGATCGCACTCGGAGGTACCCTAATCCTCCACATGAATCAAATGATTAAAAGGTTCTCAATTTTTGAATGGCAGTCGTGAGAAGGATAATAAATACACGCAGAAAATTTAACATATGTTATTCTAATGATCACAAAATGGGAAATAAAAGCAATCTACCACATTTTGGCAGATGAACCACAAATATATCATACCTTATTAAACAGATCGATTACATTCCTAACAGCTGAATAGTCAGGTGCAACATTGAGCGATGTAACTCAATGGAACTCTCACATTGAAAATATGAGAATTATCCTATCGCTAACCTCGGTTACATTGGCATAATATTAACCTTAGAACTTGCCATTTACACCAATGATTCGTCGTATGCGCTGATGTTACGATTATTTGGCCAATAAAAAACCTTAACAATACCGCCATTTTCCCCCCATTATGGTGTCCCTAAGTTTAACTGCATTCCTCACGAGTGATGAACTACTTGGACTCGTGTCGTAACACTATTCCCAGCTCCAGGAGTCTCTTAGGTATCTTGATATCGCACAATAACCTTCCCTCAATACACACGTTAAGTACACATGTGAAATCTACTGTTGCTAATTGGCATTATCATTTTTACTTTAATTCCCCTTTGATTAAACTGACCCTTATCCTACCCATCCCCTTAGGGCACAAGAGTTTCATCATTAAGGGATAACATCATTAAGGCCGTTGAGATACTTGTAGGTCGCAATAAGTTGCCCTTGCAGTCTTTTTTATTTTAGGGAGATGAGTTCAAGGTGTTGAAGACGTTTTTCGCAACTGAGTTTGCGGAGTTCTTGAATATTGAATATATTTACGCTGAATATTTTCCATTGTATTAATATCTCTTCGTAGGGCAGCAGACCAGCGTTGCACTGCATATTCCAAATGTGGCCTTACTAGCGCTTTATAGAGTGGAAACTTTATGTTCTTTGACATGTATTCAAAGTTTCATGTAATTAAATTAAGAATCTTGGTCGTATTTGTGACGCTTTTTCCACTTGTTTGTCATGTTTGAGATATTCATTGACAATGATACCCAAATCTTTTTGTTGCTGGACTGCTTCAATGAGTATGTCATTCATCGTGTGTAAGATATGCCGGTTATTTGCACTAACATGCATTACTGAACATTTATCAATGTTGAAGCTCATTTACCAGGTTTCGGTCCATTGTAGAAGACGGTTGAGGTCTGATTGGATGGTTACTCTGTTTTTTTCGGTGTATGTTTTGTGAGAGTTTCGTGTTATCAGCGAATTTGTTGATTTTACTGATGATTCCGGCATCAGAGTCGTTGATGTAGATGAAGAAGAGGAGCGGGCCCAAACGCTCACTTGAGGGACTCCTGATGTTACAAGTTGATAGTGAATCATCACTCGAAGAGTTTGACCAGTGAGCAGGTTTCGTAACCATTGGGAGTAGTTGTTTTGTGTTACACGAGCTTCCACTTTGGCCATGAGTCTATCGTGGAGAACCTTACGAAGGCTTTTTGAATGTCTAGATATACATGGTCTACTGCTTTTGTACGGTCAGTCTACAGCTTTTGTACGGACTATTACAAACGTAGTAAATAGACTTACACTATACGCGATCGTGGACAGTAGTGTACTGTTCACCTGTAAGTAGAGCCTGTGCAGAAACCTAGACTGGTGCTTCAATACTCTGGTTAGAAACTGGAGAGAAGAAGCACATGGGAAACACAGTTCTAAAACGACGAATGATACCCCTACCATCTCAGTACAGTTCCCACTCCGTTCCTTTACGTGCGATCAAATTATTGTTGGCTTCACATGCAAACAAATCTAAAGGTTGAAATTTTAAGCCCTAAACTCTATATACTCTCTAAAATTATTCGAAAGAGCTACACTTATTATAATAATGACGGTTGCAGAAGTTACATTACCTAATGTACACTTCTACGTAGTCAGTTATTAGAATCCAATGAATTTAGCTCCTGATAACTATTCACCCAATGTTGTCTAGCTTTAACTGCTACACACGATTTAAGCTCTGAGTTCCAACCGTAGTGAATGGTCAATTGTAAATGCTCGAGACAATCCGTATGCTCCAAAGGAAAATGATTACAGCACTTCAGAACCGCTGAAGATTCATTTACTTTTCAGGACATCTGATCGTCACAGTTGTGTCTGAAAACATATGAACGTAAAAATGTGTGATATCTGCATATTTGACACCGAAGCTCGGTCTTCAGGCAAGAATTTATGACAAATGGAAGGTGAGTGATATACCAACCACAGTAAATAAAGTGAGGCCAAGGCATGAGGTGCTAATATTAATTAAGAAGTGCGCATACCAGAAATTTTGAGGTAAACAAGAGCCCCGTTCAAGTTCAGTGAAATTCAGTGCTTGATAGTACCATATTGTGTTTTATTTAAATACAAAACAACAAATTTAGCTACAACCAAAGCTTGAATTTTTCAAATTATAATTTAGCCCTATTTTTGTGTAACGATACGCATAAGATAATGATGAATAATGTTTATTTATTATTAAATGATTGATTAATGCATACAAAAAAGGAAAAAGCTATTCTCTGCCTACTTTTGATTGCACAGTGATTGAGTGTTGATGAGTTCGTTTCTCTCTCATAATTTACGTCATCTTGGTTTCGATGCATGGTTTTTCTACATACTGTCCTTTCGTTATATTTCAATTAATACTTGTAAATGACAGAATTAATAAATGCAACAAACATACGTAATCGCACTAGAGGGACTTTAATCCTCCGAATACATGACATGGTAAAAGGTGTTCCCAGTACTTCTTTTCAATGACTATAGAGAGGACAATAATACGCACAAAAGATTTAATACATGTTGTTCTAACATCACGGAATGGGAAATGTGAGTTTTTTATCACATTTCGGCATATAACCTACAACATGTTGTCCTATTAAACAGTGCACTATTAATAGTTCAATTGCATACTTAATAGTTGAATAATTAAATAGGCATACGGAACAATTTAGTTAAATCAATGGGCGTCCACGACAACTTACGAAATTTACCCCGTCGCTAACCTCGATCACATAGACAATAATAATATTAACTTGCCCTTCACTGGAGATTAGTTGCTGATGATAGGCTTCGATGTTTAACACTCACGATTACAACACAGCAATAACGCTAAATTTCCCCTTCTCTTCCTTGCTGTTGCGCAATTAATTCTTCCCTTTATACACGGGTAGATGCACGTGTAAAATCTGCTTTTTTCATTGGTGTGATGATCTGCTTAATTCCCCCTTAATCACTTTTACACCTGTTCCACCCATACCCCTAAACCTATGCCCTAGATGTCGCTCTAGCTGCAATAGCCTACATCGCTGTCGAGCTCTAGTTTCCAAGTCCTTCCTTCTGTCGCTTCATGGCCGCTTTATATAATCTTACCGTTGTTTCTTTTGTTATTCATTTCTAATTTATGTCGTAGAGTCTCTTGCTTTTTACACGTATAACACGCTCTTGTGCCTATGAGTGTTTTGGAGCTTAGCATATTTCTCGTCCTTCTGCTGTTCAACTTAATGGTTTGTTTACGCAGCTGGCCAGACGGCGTCCTATAGTCCTACACTTACAACGTAGCTGTCGATACATACACTTTATGTCGATACATATTGCATTGCCCTGAAATATGAAATCCTATGCATATATCATTACTACCATAACATTTGTCTTGTCATATTTAAGCCCGAAAAATCCGTCTTTCACTCGTTCATCGAATCCTGAAAGAAGTATCATTCTTGATTTTTATTTAGCTGAAACTATTCGGTATCCATGCCATGTATAGTTCCTAAATTCTCGCTATCACACTTTCTCTGAAGCAACTTAACTGCTCAGGCTAGTTGTCACGATCTAAATTGTTCATTGTTTACA
Source organism: Trinorchestia longiramus (assembly GCA_006783055.1). Classification (NCBI taxonomy): domain Eukaryota; kingdom Metazoa; phylum Arthropoda; class Malacostraca; order Amphipoda; family Talitridae; genus Trinorchestia; species Trinorchestia longiramus. Next base: position 46,883 of record VCRD01003853.1, read on the forward strand.
ATTCAAATTGCATTCTCAATTTCTCCTGATAATTCTTATCAAGGACATCTCAACTTGCCTTCAATAGTTTCTCCTTTGAGTTCAAGCCTCACTTTTGGGTGATGATTAATACCGCTTCACTCCAAATAAAAACTCTATTCACTGTTGTGTAATTGCGCAGAACCAGCAAGTAAATAGCTCACAATCTGCACAACTCCAGAATAAATCATGGGCGCATTTTCTGTTTCTTTTTCTATTACTATTCATAATATCAACTTTCACGTTATTGAGTATATTGTAAGACCTTTGGTGTGCTACCTGCGCCGTGTGGTTCCGTTAAAGCAACTGTTTTGATATCGTTCCTTACGTCTAATCGAAGTAAACGTCCTGTAAGTCGGTTAGGGCTTATGATCGACAGTTATAGCCTACTACGATAGCAGTCTTACATAAGCTTGTACTGAGGTGAATAAGGGTGAAGCATCGAGAAGTTGGAGCTCATTAAGTGATAAAAATTACATTGGTACGACTTAAAATTACTGAACACTGTGCATGACTAGATGGAGTCTAGCGGTAACTAAACTAGAAATGATTTACACGGAGATTTACCTTGGGGTGATTAAGCCACTAGTTGCAGGACAAAATACGAAAAGACTGTGTCGCGTTGAGGGATGACTAAGCCACTACAAGTACCCTCCCCCTAGAGAGAAGATAGTTCGAACGAAACTTTCTTGCGTACTAAACGTCCTGATTTGGTTCTGTATCACGTAGCTGGAGCTGATACTCGCTCTTCTTCAAAGTATGCAGTGCTGAGGCCGTGTTGAGGCCGTGCTGAAGTTGCATTGAAGCTATGCTGAGGCTGCGCTTAAGCTGTGCTGAGGCCGTGCCGAGGCTGTGCTGAAGCCGTGACGAGGCCTTGATGAAACCGTGCTGAGGCCGTGTTGAAGTCGCGCTGAGGCCAGGCCGTGCTGAAGCTGTGCTGAGGCCGTGCTGAGGCTGTGCTGAGGCCGTGCCGAGGCTGTGCTGAAGCCATGACGAGGCCCTGCTGAAGCCGTGCTGAGGCTGCGCTGAAGCTGGTGAAGCTGCCGTGTCTCCGCGTTGAGAGCGCAGAGGAAGAGGCAGGCATCATCTGACTTGTGAATTGTTCTCTAAAATACATACTTCTAAATGACACACTTGAAGATAGGTGTTAGCGATGCTTTGTATGGACAAAAACTGTCCAACTACAGGAATTCTAGGGATAATGTGAAACTTATAATTTTTGTTTGAAGGAGGGCCAGCATAAAACCCTAGTTGCGTGTAATTGCTGAAATCGGCCGAGGCTCCAGTTGATCCTACACGAATATTTATGCTATGAAAATTATTTCGGTAGTACCCGTCTGACTCAGCCATTAACGAGACTCTTCTTATTTCTCGCATCGAGCCGAAATTGAAAACAACGAACGGGTTTTTAACATTATTTGTACAGAAGCAGCTGTCTACTGCAAAGTCATATACACCGTTAAGCAAATTCGTAGGTACACGTTTAGGACCACTGTTAAAAACAGGTGTGAAATCATGAACAATGATGCCGGACTGAGCAGTTATGATGTTGTTTCGTCTGCTGTTAGTGAGACACTTCATCAGCGGAGGTCCGCCGGGTCCTTTGTTACGTGGAGCGGAGATGAGGTTGAGTAGCAGTAGTCCTCCGCCTCCCTGGTGGCACACAGTCATACACCATCCCCGAGCTGCACAAGCAGCTGCCATGGAGAGTCGCCTGAATTTGTCATCCTGGTGGTAGATCTGCATCTGTTCCTGTTTGAAAGAACGTGAACCTATCCAAGTCTCACTGATTTCAGTGATTGTCCAATCGTGATTGAATGCCGTCGCCAGCGATACAGCCAACAGCTTCAAGTAAACTTGCTTGGCTTCAAAAGGTGACCGCATCCCTGAAAAAAAACTCGTTTCAAACGGAAATTGACTTGGTTTTTGTAGGAAAATCATAATTTAAGGCTTCCCATTGAATATGATGTATATAGATGCATATTAAGTGTCAATGAAACTTTCCTCTCCTTTCTCTGCTAAGCCCGATTTATGTTCCAGTATCCAGTGTTGCGCAGTAGTTAAATACTCCCTCCGGTCGGAAATATTTGCTACACAAGGAGAAAACTCTCTGCGTTCTAGTGTCTTTTAACGAACTTCAGTTTTGAGTACAGTAGACGATCGTGCACAGTGGTTGAACACAAATCTTAACATTTAATAATAAATAGGGTAAAAGTTAATATAATTTTGTCTTTCTCCTTATTCAGATAATATTTAAAAGTTCTTAAATCATCTGTAGGATATGGCACACTATCAAAATTCAGCAATACAATGGTCGACCACACATACATTCAACTGATCCCTTATTTAGGGAAGCATCGGAAAAATTAGACTTGAATATTGAAATAGTTAACCAGTCTCCAAAGTTTTGACCTGAATGTACTTGACTTCGGCTATTTCAATTCAATCCAATCCCTTCAACATCAAAAAGCACCATGGAACGTTGATGAATTAATTGAAGCAGTCACAAATAGTTTTGAAAAATTACTGAGATCAACACTGAACAACATTTTCCTTACTTTACAGCAGTCAATTGAACAAATTATTTTCTTTGACGGTGGCAACAATTACAGCCTTGAACATATGTCGAAAGTACAATTATTAGAAAGAAAAGGAATTCTTTCAAATTCAGTTCAGATATCAGAAAAAGTAAGGAATAAATTAACAAGTATTGAGTAATTACAGAGGCATATATGTTTCTTCAGTTGATATATTATCAATTTCATGTATTTAATTAAAATGTAGAGTCTGTCTTTTGTTATTTATCTTATTAAAAATATTATTCATTGATGTTTATACATTATCAATTAAATGGACTGAATTACAGAATAAAGTTTATCTTTTTGTTACAACCAGTAGTTTTGCAAGTATCCTTTGTAAAAGGTTTACAATTGTTTTGGAGCAAATATTTTCGACCAACTTCAACATTGATATGAACCAACTATTTGTGACCGGAGGGAGTACATTGTATTTGAATATGTATTGCAGTACAATTGTATATTAGAAATGTATTTTCAAATACATTTAAATACGTGTATTTGTATACAATATTGTAGCCGAGGACTCCTCCACGAGAGAGACACGGATGGAGAAAATGGATGAATAAGGTCTACTTTCATACAAAAATCAAATCTACTACAGACTATTGCAACCAACATTGGTCACGCTGAAGTAGTTAGCTCGATCGAATTCCCGTCAAAGAATGTTAAATTTCCATGGCATGCTAACGAAAACAGACCGTATTAGCATGCCTCGTTGGGTGCAGCTTGGAAATCCTATCTATCTCCCCCAAAGAACGCTAAGTCCGAAAAATAGGTATGTGAAAGTGAATCCCTTTGATCATACCCTCCTGGGGCTTCTCACTGAATGAACCTCAGAAGTATGTATTTAAATTAGGTGTGCATAAATTTACTGTAAGTGATAAAATTCTTTCATGCATCATCATACATCAGCTATTTATGTAAATATTACAAGGCAGTATAGGCAGGATGTTACGAAATTATTGGTGATTATTTTTAAAGTTAAATGGAAAATAATAATTGAGAGTAAAATTATACTTTCTACACTTCTCTCACTCTTTTCCCAGGTGATTTATAAGCTTTAGGGATCGAGTCAAATATTTAGACTATAATAATTCTTAGTCTTGGTGCTTAAAATTCTAGTTGCGTCTCAATTATCGTGAAGCTAGTTTCCAATACGCCAGTACAACACACGTACACTTTAAAGTGGGGCCAACATGATTCCTCTATGTGAATTATATCTTAAGGTCTTTTAAGTACACTAAATCTACGAGTATCTTGATTCTTCAATATGTATTTTTAGCAGTAAGAGAGAATACTAAAGTATTTAAACAGATTTTATGTATTTAGTATTTAGTATTAAATACATTTGAAAAATGTGTTAATATTTATATCTATTTGAAAAATATATTAGTTTTTAAATACATTTGAACGATGCATATAGTATTTAGTATTGAAATACATTTAGTATATTAAGTGTCCATTACCGACAACAAAATACCATCTGATGTAATTCTATTCCAAGTTTTATATCATACTCAGTATCTGTGTTAAAACTGATACATATGAAACTAAATCCATTTAAATCAGTGAATCTTAAACAAAAATCCGTCCATAATTCTTGTAAACAAAGCACACCATTCAGTCTCAATATTATTTCATTCCCCATTCAAGTAAAAAATCATTGCTAAAGGGTTACCACCGTTTCAAGTGACAACGTTGGTACGATAATGAAACTAGAAATATGCCATTAATCAAGCGTGTATATGTGAAAGTTACGAAAATGAGTTTTATTATCAGTGGTAACATGCCATAGGCATGAGCAACTCTTACAGGTTCATTCTCTGTGATTCGTAAACGTATAGAGATATTGGGTGGATTTTTCCTGACATATTAGGTACATAATCTAAATTTAATATACCCTTCGTTTATTAACCAAGTGATATTAATATTATTTAGAGTCATATTAGGTATATAATGACATGTTTACTAATTGTAAGTAGCTGTTGAAAATCTAGTTCAATACGCTGTACTACAATTAAAATATTAAAACATCTTTATGAATGAAGCTCATTGGAAAAAGAAAGTTTAAATTAACTTACTGATGAAACTTAAGTAGCTGTACTGATGTGTGCAGTGCTGTACTCCCTGCAGGTTGGTTGATGGCACAACACTGAGGCATGAGCACCACCAGTGCTGATCATGAGAAATCATGTATTTAGTAACGTGGACCATAAACCAGATCTGGCTCACACAAAATTGCTTACTTGTTTTTTAATTCATTCTAGTTGTACGAGCGCATGCAGTTGAAACGAGCGGTTGAAAACGGAATCAAAATGAACGGGCAAGGCCGGCATGTTACTGGCTGTCATTGTCTCTGCCGTCATCCGTCTGCATGATTGGCCTGTGTACTAAAAACATTTCAAATGTTATCATTATCTGTTTACCATTTGCATGCTTGGCTGTATCATGCTGCTGTCATCGACTTTGACGAGTAGTCCATTTCATGCAGGGCAGATTGAAGTTAACCATGATAGTACCTTATGAGGAGTACTGAGAGTATTTTCAAGGAAGCCGTATACATAGTTCATCATCATCGGTTGCTGTACAGGTTAGGTTTCTATATGATGCGTATAGTAACATAGTGATGTAGGCACCACAAACGAAAACGTGAGAAAAACACAGTCAAAGTTTTGCTACTTTCAGAATGTGATATGTCTGCAATGAATTAGGTTAGAAAGCTAGAATAGCTCTTAAAATGACTGTCAGCATGTCTGCAATCATATCACCTATGTGAAGTAATTAGGTTGTGCATGCATTCTAAAATATGAAACGATGACTGCCTCTTTCTTCAATTAAAATTCATACTGTACAACAAATTGGTGTATCACATTGTATAAAATAGCAATAACACCTCGAAAACCAATAAAAAGGCCCCAAAGATATTGTTTGTTCCTTTATACACCAAGGTAAGTATCTTTATCAGGTAAGTATGACAAGATACTACGATAATAGACCAATGGTAATGATGAGGACAGTGAATGAGTAAGAAACTAAAGCAAAAATTTTCTTATAACACGAGAATCATGGTTTTGTTTAGGTCGGTGATGACTGTCTGAGATATAAAAGAACAAATGCAAACAAAGTGGTACTCCATGAGGGAATTTTTAACAATATGGGCACGTGACACTACGGAAATATACGCTTTTGGAAAACTAATCCATAATGAGTCACATAGTTACATGTTTTCTAACTGTGAATAGCTGTTGAAATTCTGGGCCAATATACTGCTAGCTCACTCAGAACGTTATAAACATCTTTCTCAATAAAACTCATTGAAAAAACAAAATTAAAATAACTCAGTTGATGACATTTTAGCAGCTGTACTGATGCGTGCAGCGCTGTACTCCCTGCAGGTTAGTTCAGGATAATACAAGGGCTGATCACCTGAAATCGTCCTGTTAGTAACGTTAGTAATATAGAAGCTTTTGTGCACACAAAATTGCATTCATGAATTTTTTAAATCATTTAAATTATTATATGAGTAACTCAGAATAAATTCAAATGAGCAGGCAGGACCGGCAAGTTATTGGCCGTCTTTAACTCAGCCGTCATTCGAGAGTATGATCTGCCTCTATGCTAATGTTAAGAAGGAATTACTTTCCTATTTGCATACTCAACGGCATTGAATTTTACGATTCGTGTTCGATCCCACGTACATTAGAAGTAATTTTAGAGTGAGAGGTCAAGTGGCTTATCAAATATGAAATCTCAATCGTCCTGGCTCCATCTTATTGGACGATCAACAAACAATTCTTGTAGTCATCGCAACGTTTTGTCAATACGAAGCACGATGAACAGCAGGTGCAAAAATTACTTCCAGTAATTACTTCCAGTAATTTGAGACCCTATCGAAGCGTACGTATAATTTTCCAAGAGTTCTAGATTTGAAATAGTCTGAACGAACGGTCAATACCTAATTTGCATGTAAAATTTTATTCCCGAAGAACATTAGCATCTGGCGCTTTATCAGTGACTACATGGTTCCCATGGAAATTCCATGGTTTAGATTTGAATTATTTTAAATTATTATAGAGATGAATGTATTAAATATGTACAATGAATTATTGTATTTCAAATGAATATATTTCACTCGATAGTTCCTGTGGAAATTGACATTCCTAAACTATAAAAGAGGTAATAATTCAATAAATACCATATAACACTTTTATCCTACAAATTGGATATTACTCATGCATCTGCCTAATACTACGCTGAAGTCCCCTTTAAATCAGATATATTTTAAGCTTATTTGATCTTTGAGGATAAGCACGGTAATGTACGTTTCTAAATATCTTTACAGCTTTTAGTAACTCGAATTCATTATATTGCAAAATTTTTCGATGAAGTGTTCATACCATTTGAGCAGGTACGAAGTCAAACCATTTATGTAAGATTTTCATTTTTTTTCATCTTATGCCACTCCGACCTCATTTTTCGACGTCGTCTGTATTTTGGTTTGATACTCAGTGTAATTTTGAGTGATTGGAAGTTTTTGAACGCTGATGACTCTGCTCGTTATTCGTTTAAAATTGCTCCAAACCCGTCATTTGGGCTTGGAGCTTGAAACAGTCATTGTTTTAGTCGTGTTCTNAGAGAGGCCTCCGCCTCATCGGAGGTCCCATCCTCGAAGATCAGCAAAGCTGGGACTTGTTCGAAGGAATTATAAGAGCCACGAGAAAGCAAGGCTTCATCACTAGGAGAAGTTCGGAAGCTTCTCTCCATGAACTTTCTGGCCATCATCGGGTTCATGTAAGCTTCCGGCATGCAGAAGACGGCAGGCAGTGCCACTAAGATGCAGAAATACATTGTGTATGCGTTTGCCATGGTACACGCAGTCCAATCTTTGATTTATCAATCTACAAATATTATTGCTCACAGAAACAGAAATTATAAGAGAACTATCACTGAGAATGCAGTGTACGGAGAAGCTCCCAAGTCAGTTGATGATCTCCGGCCTCACAACTCAACTTGTGCTGGTTGTGTGCTCCGCTGCATGGCTTATATAAGCCCTGACCCTCATTTGGGATTCCCTGTCCGAGGACAAGAACGTACTCGTCAGGGCACTTCTCGGAGTACATTACTCTCGATGGACTTGTGAGAACAAACATGAAACCATCCCACTATAATTCACGTTCCCAGAATCAGTCGGCCTAATTTTCTTGCAGGCGCCGAATAACAGCACTTTAGATTGTCGATGAAGATTTGAAAATCTCTCCCTGCTGCAAAATTGTCATTAGTAACTTTGTTTAATTGTATCAATTTATACTTACAATTAGTTGACCAGCTTATGAATAAAAAGTAGCGTAGTTTAAGAGTGTAGCTTATAGATGAAAATATTAATGATATATTGCCCGTATAACTTCAAATTACGAATATTTAGTAAGATCTCTGGACTGAATGAACTATTATTAATGTATTAATGTATTTCGCCACTTGTATGTGATTTTGTTTTCAAACATTTATCCTGCAGTGCAAACCTGTTCGAGTTCAATTCTTTGAAGTATAGGAAGAAAAGTTGTTACTGAGAATTTCTTCTATAGAATTAGTATAATTGACGACAAATATATATGACTGTCATGAGAAATTATGTTTGAAATTGTAAGCACTACAAGTATCCATGATACACATGAAGTGTCGCGGTGTAAGATTTCCGCCTAACAATACTGAGGCCGACTGAAGAGATATTAGTCTCTGTTGATAAAATTAGTACAATTTATGACGCGTCAAATGATCAAGATTGTATAGTTTCATGTTTTAAGTGTCGATCTTGTTTCTTTAGTTTTGCTTTTTTTAAGGAGTTATTTTCCTTTCCACATGAGGAGTAAAAGCATTCGAATGTTTTTCGTTTACAAACGTAATACTTTAAGTAAAGTCAAAACTTAAACATGGAATCAGGTTTTCAATCAAGTTTAAAGTTTAGACTATGATCTTTCCAGCTTAAATCTGCACAACTAAATTTGTGTAAAAGCAGTATACTTTCTTGAATCTTCTAAGGGTCTCAGAATGAAATTTTTCGTCGCAGTATGCTTCAAAAAGCAGCAATGGTTGAACATAGCATTCATAATATTCATCACAGGGCCAAAAGTTTTTTTCAGCATGATTAATTTCTTTTAGAACATCAACAGGTGTTGATACTAAAGTAGAATAAAATGTAACAGACATTTGTACATCGTAACGCAAAAAAATTAAACCTGTACAAAATAAATTCCATACGTGAAAAAATCTTATGCTGTGGAAGTTTTAGTGATGTTCAAAAACTGAATTCCTTTCAGATTTTATACTCAGTAAAAATACTAATTCTCTGTATTTTATCATTCATATCGTTGAGATGCACTCATCACATTGGCAGTAGTCTAGCCTTTAGATATCATATTTAATGAGTCACAGAGGATACAGGTTCGGAGACAAGAAATTGACCAAGATACAACTATTTGGACAAGCGTTAGAAAAAAATATGATTGCAGAGGAACGAAATTGTAATTTAAAAGAAATATTTCAAAACGTGTCAACCTCAAATCATTATCAGATAGATATCTGGAAAAAAAAACATGACGACAACTTGAGAATTTACTTTTGACCATTTTACTTTCAACATTCGGTGAAAAAAAAGAATCCCAGAGATTCAGTACTTTGCAAGTTTTTAATGCATGGTTTTAACTGGTGGATAAACAGCTGCTCTATGAATAAAAGATAAAAAAGGGAGGCATATGTACCCATAAGTTCATATTTCTTTCAATTATCTATTTGAGTTCTAGAATTTGAGGAATAACGTCTGATACAGGGTCTTCGTAAGTACCCTCTTGACCTGTATTTTTATTGATAAGTATGTACATGTGTCTAAGCATGAGTTACAGGCTGTGAACCTGGAAGATAAGA
>VCRD01003854.1:5961-54101 GCA_006783055.1 Trinorchestia longiramus
CAAGTTTTGATTGTTTAAATTATGTTCTAAGATTATGATGGTAAAATATTAGGTGTTTCCATTATTTTGTCCACCACCTGTATTTAACTCTCACATATGCATATATATAGACTTAATATAACTTAATTAAAAGTACCCTTACTATCTAATAAAACGCGGATAAGCTTAATGCAGGCCAACCATGTTTTTCACATAATGTACATTCATAAGAATTATTACTAGTATTACTAGTACTTATAAATTCTACACGTCATTTCTAGTTTGATACATCACAATTTGTATGACCCCTATGATATTGTTACAGCATCTTCTCACCAAAACTTTTCCTACTTCCCCAACAAAAATCAAAATATATTTACAGCGAAATGTATTATTATTGTCGTTGTGGTTTCTGAATACAATGCACATTTAATTTACATTCATTTTTTTAAGCAGATGGAAAAAAGATTGTTTCGTGTCAGCGTCTTCATAGAACAGTCCTTGAGCCTACTAGAGCGAGCCTCAAGGACTTCGCATTTTCACGAACTGCTTTATGACGTACTTGTGGAGTAAATAAATTACATTTATACACAATGACCACGATGCGTAAAATTTTATTCTAAGTTTCTCAATGTGGATGCTTTTGCTTCACTCGTCAAGGTGAATGTTTGTCTGTCTCGGACTGGCTAGAGAATAGATGAGAGGGTAATTAAGCAATTCTTGATAAGTTTGAATAGTATCAGCGCAGTTTCTATATCAAATGTAGTAACTAACTCTTTCCTCGTAAGCTATTTTAATAAAAAATTATACATTAAATAGTTGAATTATTTCCAATTCCAAACATTTCGTATCAAAGCAGGAGTCAAAAATTGAAGGATTTTCTGAGGTTCCTTTGATATTTCCAATCCTGTCTCTGTCTTTTCTCTCCTCTGACCAATCTCAGAAAAATACCATAAGCGTACATCTTCCAGCAGATTTTTTCTGAAAAAGTCATTCCTCATTCAGAAAATTGCACGAAGAATATTAACATCATTCACAGAGTAAAATATAATGTACTGAAATTGCCCAATAAAGTTCGTTGGCAATGCTTCCAAAAACATTACATTTTATCTGAGTTAATACTGAATACAAATAGCTGTAATAAAATAAGAATGTACGACTTTTAACATGGACTTGAGAAGATTGCACGAAAATGAGAGCGAATCTGTTACTTGTTTTTGTGTTTTTTTTTGTCTCTCTACGAATGCAAGGCCTACACTTCTACAAAGCTGGGCTACAGGCCAGTCGGGCCATAGTCTACTCAAGTCCTGCTCCAGTTATTATGAGACAGTTTTGTAGCTGATGTCTGCGAGGAAAAAATAAGGAATACTAACAACATTCCATGTCGACAATATAAAAGAGCACTTTTGCTATAAATCGTAACTCTCTTCCACCTCAAGAAGAGAGTTACGCTTTATAGAATCTAACTGGAAAGAAGCACGCCCACACGATGATCCTCACTTTTGGGGTAAAATATTTTTTGTTGTTAGTTTTAGGTAGTTATCAGTGATTAGTTTTATGTCGAAAGTTGTATCTTTTCGGAACTTTGGTACATAATCGACATTACTGAAAGTTTTCACCGTTTTATCTCGCTGTCGAGTAAAAATTTGCTATGTAAATTACCTGACCCTCAACCAATTTGTATGATATAAATGAGGCTAGTTAATGCATGCATTGTACATTAGGCACTATAAATACTATAGTCACCGATTTACAAGCGTTCTAGTTATGAACTTTAGAACATAAGAGTGGCATGCATCATCAAGTTCACAGGTAGTTCGTAAGGATTAACTTATACTAATATGAGTAGCTTGCGTCGTAACCAGTAGTTTTCTCTTGCTGTACCCATACAGTCTCTCTCAAATGTGTGCTTAATGTTCCCGAAAAGTCTTTGTAGTTCTGTAAATATTTTTTGCAAGTTTTTTCCTAATAAGAATTATAACATACAGGGTGCTATGTGCAAACACAATGTTGTTTCGTTCTTTTGTGCTAAAAAACTTCACGCCACCTTTCCAGTAACAAAAATGCTCTGAGAAAATCGAAATCCACTGAAATCTATTGTTGAGGACGTTGTGTCCGACATTAGAGCTTGTTTTCATCAAATTACACGTCCCAGCACGGACAACCAAAAAAGGTGCGTACCATTAGTCTACTGTAACAGAACCTTTTGGCAAGACCAAAACGAAGGCGTCAATTGATGCAAAAAAATATATTTCCAGCCGTATGATGTTTTATGGCTTCTAACATAAGGACAAAGTATTTAGCTGCAATGAAAAAACTAAATTATTTCATTACATGTGTTCCATTTACCTTCATTGCAGGCGAACTTGTGGTTTGAAAATTACATTTATTAAAATCATAACACATACAAACTCATCCTAGTCGAGTCAAGTAAGCAAACATAGTTGGCGCCAGAATACCAGCATTTCACAGACAAAAAGGGATCGCTTGTTTTTTGGCATTCTTTCCTGTTAACGAACCTTATTACAAATACTACAACAATAAATTACACTTAATTGGTTAAGTGATGCAATTGCGGTGATTCAATGCGGTAGGAGCAGTCAAAATTCCCCAGAAAGCAAGATTTGGAAGTCAGGCATCAGCGATAAAGAAAGAGAGGTAGCATGTTTATTTTTCACAGTAAATCCTTCAATTGTGTGCACAAGTGGAGCAACTCTTACACTGCTAGTGGCGTCTAGTTTGAATGATACATAGCTGAGCACAAATATTGTTCAGGTGTCCGGACTTTTACTACTTCAGGACTTTTGTAAATCATTGCACTAAGAGCCACACAGCGTAATACTTGCTGTGTCTCTGGCTATAGCTGCGAGCATTATGCAGGGATAACTTTATAAAGTTTACCAAAAGAGTAATGCAGATTTTCAACAACATTGATAGCCTTTAAATTGAACTTTAAATTGAATAAAAAACTGGTATTCTTGATATATATTGTATCATACCGTGAATCTTTATCATATGCAACTAACATTTTATCAAATATCCCTTTAATTATTTATTTGTTCACTGTTTCAATGGTTAAAACATACAATTAAATAATAAATAAAATTGATAACGAACGAAAATAGTATCATACTAGCATTAGTGTCTAACAGAACATTCCAGAATAAATCCAGAACATCCGCTCGCCTTCATAAATATGAGTATATGTTTTAATTACAAAGCCAATTTTATCATTTCAAATTTATAAATAAAACATGACGGTATTAAAAATATTTTAAATTTTTTAAAGAATTTCAAGAATTTCAGCTATATACTTCATGTATAAAAAATAAGGTTATATACTCAAAAAAATAGCCTGCCTTGAATATCTGAAGGTCAGTCAGACTAAAAACTAATTAATTCCTGGAAGCTGTAACTTTTTAAAATGTTTTTCCGCATCTGTAAACCACCATTTTTTAGTTTGATTAAAAGACAGCAGATAGCAGAAATTACAATCTTAAAAATAGTTCAATTTTCTTTCACATTAGGTAAATTCTTGCGAGAAAATGAAGCTACTCGAGCTATCACATCGTGTGATAAGTGTACAGCTAATCTTCATAATGCCAGGAGACTGGCTCGTGTAAATATTAGTGATCTTTTCTTCATGAGTAGGATATCAGCGGAGCTATAACATCAGTCTGCTAAGAGAAGTACGTGTCTTCAAGCGGTCGTTAATGATAGTCTTATAGCGCATTGAAGGAACATCGTTATGGAAAGCTTATGCCTCTGCCCCTACCATTAAAAAATCTGAAGAAGCGTTGCACTGAATCGTATTTTGATAAAATAATGTAGTAGTTAGAATTTTTTCAGCTTTCTACAGAAGTGGATTTAGTAAAACTGCACATTGCGAAAATGGAGATAAAAATTAATTTAAATTTCCAATCACTCAGTCGTACAGTTACTGTAATTTCCAATTTCAAGGTCCATACTCAGTAGTGAAATTTACTTATTTTGTCATGAATTTTGTTCAAGAGCTTAAATGTATGGAATATTTGGAACACTCATTACATGTACCAAACTTTCCAGTCTAAGTTTACACTTAGAACTCAACCTCAACTAATGATTCTGAATAAAAATCAATTACCAAACGGCACATGTGCATTTTTCTTGTACACTAATCGGGTGTCAAATTTGAGGAGTCCCGTGCGTTACGAAGATAAGAAGCTTAATACTGAATCAAATAAATTTTATAAACATAACCATTGAAAAAAACAATCACCTATTAGAAAAACCATAAAAATATTGCAGATTTTCTATTCTTCCTTCCCAACTCATGGCTTTCCACATCGCTGAAGTTTCAAGTCTACGAGCTACCACCCTCTTGTTTCAGTGCCTCAAATAAACGCTACAAACGCAATGCTTTAAATTATACACAGGACATGTGGGGCTTGAGTCACTTAATATTCATGGTTTTTTAGGCCAGTAAAACTCAATTAAATCTAAAAATATAAGGTACATAGGTTGAAGTCATTTCAAAATACATTAGCAAAAATAGATTTATTTGACGTAAAGTTATATTAATAACCAATTTTAGTAATTAGTGAACCTAGAGCTGATGTGTCACATGAATGACAGGGGCAGTTCAAGTACGAATTACTGACCCACAACAACATATCATTTACAAATTTTAGGAAATGCAAGCATTTATTAACAAATTCTTGAGAAAGGCGGATTTCTCATTGAATATTAAGCGTTGGTCGTTATCTTTTCCTGAAATTTGGTTTGTACAAACACCTAATATTTATGTACAGTATGTAAAAATTATTTTCTTCAACACCAAAGATTCATCGTCAATTTTGCTCAGTGTATGCATATGATAACGTTTGTCCCTGCATCAACACCACCATGCTAAAGATATTATCCTATTTTTTATGACGTGGTGAACAAGTGTCTGAACACACCTGTAATGTAGCACGACGTCAGTATTTATTACCATCAAATTAGAATTTCATGTATCTGTCCTGTCACTTTATATAAGACTACAATATTCAACTTCAGGGTGCAAGAAGTTCGTGCTATCATTTTCCAATAAATTAAACTTATTTTTGAAACGCTAAGTGAAGTTTCAAAGTTCGAACAACATCAAGAATTTAAAGTACTAATTTTTTTCTATCACTGAACTAGACGTCAATTTGCTTTCAACTGAACCTAGCTTCACGACCTTGTTTCATTGGTTTACATCAAGTTCAATGTACGTAAAAATAAACATCTTTTTAAAAGACAATATCTTGCCCAATCAAGATATAACGCCAGGCTATTTCCAGTGCTATAAGCCTGAGAGCCTGCATATATTTATTTTTATAATTTGTGTAGTCTTTACATTTTAGCCCTGATAAAATTCAGGCTGTCCCAACAACAATACCCATAAGGAGACCGAGCACATGCATCAGTTGCTTCGTCATCTCTGTATTTGCTTGAATCATAAAATGTGCTTCAGACATTGTTTTTGACGGCACGGTGGAGACATTAGCATTGATCTGTCTTTGTCATGTCCACAGTCGTGAGTCTTGTACATATTTGAGTTGTTCGAACAATCGACCAACTAGAAAGTCATTATCTCTGTCTTACCACGTGGATCTTGCAATGCACCTTTCAAAAGTTGAACCTCAATGGAGGGTGCGTGACTTAAAGTTCACAGATATATAACATTACAATGCAGTTTTAACACAAAAAAGTGAATTATGATTCGACAATGAACTTACCACCAAATGAAACTTCTAGAAATTAAATAGTGAAATGGAAAACAATGAATCAATTTATACAGAGAAATTGTTTATCGCTACAGCTCAATGAACGGACAGTTTTTGTGCTTCAGACATACAACATTTACGAATGTTGTACAAGCTTCATGTCCATCAGTCACATCAAAATGAAATATTTAATCATTTAATTTTTGATCGGACGCTAGCATAAGTTTTGCACATTAGAACAGTTCGAATATGCCACATTTTTACAGTGGCATTTCAAGCAAATAAACCTAATTAACAGTTTATGTGTTCTCCTACAAGGCATGTTAGAATTTCATTATTAACGAATTCGAATATTGAGTCACATTTTTGTAAATTACTATGTTATGGTAATACTTTAACCATGCGGACATAAATCCAGTAGTTTTACAGAACCAAGAAAAATAAAAACCAGGACCATTTTCTTTCCCAGGAATCTACTACAATAAATTCTCAGTACGGCATTCCACTAACAGGAACACGTAACAGCCAAACGCAGATGGATTTTGTCCTATGGTTTCTTCAACCTCAACTCTTGGAAAAGCTTCTGTGACCCAGTCCAACGCAGTCTAACGCCTTAAAGCCAGCACACTCTGATGCCTAACAGGGCTTTCATAAAGCGTATGTAGGTAACCATTGTAAAATTGACTATGGTAGTTTAGATGCATTGTCATCGGTTGTCTTTCAAAAATGAGTGACATTTTCCGCTTCTCAATTACCTCTTATGTAGGTGGGAGGAGTCGATATACTATAAAAACAACATCCAACTACTCAAAATGTCACGTTTTCGTTACGAACGAATCATTGAGCAGACGCTTTTAGTGAGAGTCTGATTTCATATAGGCATCCAACTTCGTTAGGAAAATGTAGAAACTGACAAGAACTTTTTAATCCTGCTGGTGTCAGTGAACTTTTTTCAAAAAATGAATTATCAAATTATCATATAATACGTTGGCATTCCTGGATTCATGAATTTATTTTCATGTGTATATTCTGTCATTAACTCTCAATATTATTTTCTCTACAGCATGCACGTGTGTTATCAACAACTGTACCCCAGTCTTGTTATTCCTATTCTCCTCGTTAAACGTATAACTTCAGATCAGCTCACTTCAATTATCCTGCAATAATGTAAACATATTTCCTTAACAACATCTTTTTTTTCATCTTATAGTTCACATGACTATCTGTTCTGTTCGAAGATTTTGTGCATGAGAACAGCGATACAACAGACTTTACTGTGACAAATTAAACTTCATTAGGATTTTTCCAAGATGCAAGGTTCCTTCTGCTCCACAGTCTGTTCTAGCAAATGAGATGTAAAACTGAGGTAATATCATTACCGCTTCAGGAAACCGTTTCTTTCAAAGTTTTTATTTCTTCAGCCTTCATTGTCCCTTTTACGTCAGTGTCTCCGTCGCTTGACACGTTTAAAACATAAAAGTTTGTTCATAAATACCATTTCCTGGAGCTGGACTCCCATCCCATGCCTCATAGACAATACATACAATATGAGGAAAATTGAAAAGGAAAAAAGTTTTGATATTTTGACAAATCTTAAAATTGCTTTGGAACATATTATTCGAAACTATTTTTCCTGTATTTGCATGAATATTAAAACAGACATTAGCCTGTCTAAGATCTAATAAAATCGCTCTTCACATGTTGCTTGAAAAAATAGAATATATCACAGCATTTAACGCAAACTTGCCAAGAAAGATATTTTTCATTCTTATTTTACTCTGTTTTAGTTTTATAAAATCATTAGCGAGTTGTCTAAGTAAACACTGAAATCAATTAATACTCGAGCCTGCAAACGCTATTTATCAAGTTGTCTGAAGTTCGACATTTTTACCAGATGCTTTAGTTTTAAATCCATTGATAATTTCCTTTTTCTGAACTTGTGCAGTCATATATGGCACACCTGGAGCATAAACTTTGGATATCGCTCTGATTTTCAACTTCTTTAAAGCGAGATGCCTCATGTGAAGTATATCAATAAGCTGAATATTGAGTAGTGTTTAACTCTAAACCAAAATTCTTTCGAGACTATCGAAAAAAATTAGACACTCTGCAAAAATTTCCTGTATGTATGAAAGTGTCCAATCAAAAGACTAAACACGTTTCGGCTGAAATATAAATCCTCACATTATATGCATGTTAAGCTACGCTAACGCCTTTCCTGCTTAAATCTGAAATCAATTTTATTCTAAATGAAAATTAAATTATTGCCTGTCTACTCCTACAGTAAATAGAAATATGTCTCGAAGTGATAGCTAGAGTATTGTGAATTAGTGTGTGTTTTGGAAATAAAGGTAATAAAAACAGCTGCGATTCAGACCGATGTTGCTAGCATGTTTGGTCGACTCTATCAGAAAAAAATTAAAGGAAAGACTTCAATCGATGTTGGCTATGCTGCACAAAATAAAGGCTGGCATACTTTTATTCATGCAGTATGGTTCAGTCATGAATGCATTGGAAGATCTACGCTCTAGAGGAATCAAATTGTAAAAAGAGCACGATTTTAATAGGATCAGAATCCTATCGATAGAACTTTAGAATGATATTACAGTACCCTAATCCTGCTTCTCATGTAAATGGTGTGATAACAAAGTTAGGATTCAATTTTGCTCAACGAAGCTGATAAAAAAAAATGGCCCATTTTTGTTACAGCGTAATCAAAAGAGCATACAGACCTTCTGTCTAACATCACTAAAATTAACAACACTGTATTTGTTGTAGAGCTCATCGTGCTTTTCTTACACGGTTAAACTTGCTAATGCAAATTAAAATGAAGCTCAACCTAATGTACCCGACATACTCAACCATGCCTCAGTCAAAGACAAGTGTTCTTTTTGTTCATCATCCCATGCGTAAAAATTTGAGGCGGAATGGACAACTTTTCATTGCAGTCACTACACACTCCACTTTGGACTCCCGTTCACATTGGAAGCCCTATTTTTTTGAGCAGCAAAGATATAAAAGTGAGCGACTACTTAATAAATGAAATTGATATGTGGGAAGGCTAAATCAATTTGCATTTAACTTTCAAATTGTTAGTGCGCTGGCTAGAATATTTGAAAAACAGATTTAATATTAAAACTTGATAACAATTATGATCAGGTTTCTGCAGCAAAAATTATTCGATTCAGATCTTGCATATGCAACACTAACTCAACTTTTTTTTCAAGCTTTCAGCGTCAAGGCACAAAGATAAAAAACATAATTATGTACAGAGCCAACAATTTTGCCCTAATATTTTCAAGTTACTATCTTCTCATCCTACAGGGTACCAATGTAAAATGGCAATGCACTAGCCATCAATAAATTTGCTTTTTCGTTATAAATGAGTTCCGTTTGCTTACTAACCTCATTTTTGGTATCTTTTCAAAGTACCAATGACCATTATGATGTGCCTCGTTTTGTTACTCAGATTGTTTGTACCCAAATTTAGTGCATCTTACCAGATGCTTGAAAATGTGGGCTGTTCACCCGGCTGCACTGCATCAGTATCATAGTTTTGCTTATTGGGTTTTAAACAACTTAAGACTTTTAGTTATAATACATACACACGGAAACTATAATAAAAGACTTTCTTTACGGTTGTAAGAAAGAACGAATAGACATCAGACTCAATGCCTCAGCTTGCCTAGTCAATTTGAGAAGTTACTCTATTATGTTACTTAATCCACCATAACAACATTCACTATACAAATGTTAATTTTCTTTACCTATGGGAACGTGCGTTTTCAATGAAACTAATGCTGATTATTAATAGAATAGCTAGTATAATTAGTCCTACTTGACATCAACAAAGTTTCCTATGCCGCCTTTGTCAATTTTTAGCAACTCGTAAAATGTTTCCGTTGTAAATCCCGTATGTAAAACATTGTCGTGAGACTGGCATTGTAAGGTCATAAAAAAAATATTATTTAGTCTACGGAATTCCAGCTCTTACTTTGCGGACGCGCTTTACAAAGAAGAACAAGAAAATTACTGAACAAATGTTAGCTGAAAACACAGTAAGTGAATATGTACATTTGCATCTCAGATCAATTTATTACGATACACCTCAAATTTTTCCAATCTGACCTAAAATAATACTTGTAGATTGAAGATTTCAATGGAAAGTAAAATTCAACAAAAACCACTTCACAAAACAAGATAACGCTGAAATACTCACCCACGACCAATGCAAAACACTCAAACCGTCTTACTTTACTATTTTACAAGCATATACGAAAGCGAGAAGTATATTTCATTATCCAATGACCTCATGCTCTCTGAATGGCATGGACAGTAATTTTAGAGGGAAAATTGCTGTCTATCTACCAAAGTAATTGGTGTTTAATTCATCATTTAAATCTATAGCTGGAATGTACAATAATACTTATATATTCAGAAAAATAGTCGACGTTGAAAATAACTCTGTTCCTTGCTAATATCATAGTATTCACTAAGTAAAACTTTTTAGCATTTTTAGGTTATGGTAGTGTAATTTAGGTATAATTTCAATGAATGCAATTATATCAGAATTCTGTTATTTTTCTCTTTTTGTAATGCAGAATGAATGCGTAAATGTTTTCTTCGTGGGGCGAGCCTCTCAATAAGAATCACAGAAACTTGAGATGATAACGACGAGTTGAGACGCCCATTACGTAACTTCATGTTGACTTGTTACTTATATTACTGTATATTATATTGATACTAGTGTGTATGCCCGTTAAAAATAACAGGTTTTAATGTCATGCAGTTGAAGGAAGAACTTAAAGCAATAGATTCTCAAACCTAATGAAAAAGTCTACGGATTCAACTAAAGCGGTTAAGAATCTACATACCTAAAAGTCTACGAATTTAACTACCATTATTCAAGGGGGACTCCCATTGTAATAACATGGGAGAAATAACGCTCAAAAAATATATAAATGTATTTTTTTAAGGAAACACCTGGCATTTTATTATATAAAATGCTGATGTTAATGCTGATGATTGTTTACTTATTTGTTGTTATATATAGTTACTTATATTCCAATTGCATAGGTAACTCGAACATAAACGTCAATTTATCGTCATCTCCAGTTTTTGCGATTTTTAATGTAAGAGATTTAGTAATTTGGTGATGATTAGGTGCTATCTGATTTTCATATCCAGATGATTCACGTACAGACTATCATAAAGATTGCCACAAATGATTGAAACGAGATCACTTTTATGAACAGTTACTCTTCATGGCCAAGATAGCTAAATAATCTACAGAACTAGTAATAAGCGTGTATGATATAATATAAACCACATGTTTTCATACAAATCATTTTAGCATGCAGCTGGCATCATTTAACAATGCTGTTACCTATGTAATGTCTTCACGAGTGATTTAGTCATTAGTCAAACTTGTGACCGCTGTAGCAATAAATTAAATCTACAGTAACATGACGGGTATACATAAACAGCACTGGCATTCAACCCCATTACAGTGATCAAATGACGCTAATTTGTATAATGTGATCTGCTATTGTATCAACAGCGTCTCCACATGCACCTCTCAACGAAGGACACCGATTTAAGTGGTAATTAATGATAAATGTGAAGAATTTAATATCATATATCAAAAATTATTTCACAAGTTCTTTTCTCGTTCGCGTTTCATCCTATGAAAATTAAACAAAGCCGGATTTTCCAACTAATACAGTTCTTTCATATGCTCACGAAATTGATTGCACATTTTTTGCTTCTCCTCCCCTACTCAAAGCACAAAAGGATGCTCAGTATGCCAAAAAGTTCACGGAAGCTAATTTCCTCTCTGTTTGTTCATTTTTTAGAGCTATTATAAATTTATGGTGCAGGGTTCCAGGTAAGGAGGTGGTGCTTTAACGACTCCTTTCAATATAAGAAGAGCTGAAATGCGGGCATGGTGGCAGAATGGCCCTGAACTTCAGTCCTGCTGAAGGGAAAGCAAACTATTTGTTGCTGACACTGCACCTGACGCCTAATAAAGTGTTCCTACTAAACTTAGCTAGTTTCAAGCATAGTACATTCCAGTAGTGACAAAACACGATCAAAAAAGACACTTGTTATGCTTACTCGAATGATGCTGTCCCACTTTCTCGCTGTCAGAACAATTCTTTCCTTCATGATATACTCGTATCTTAGTTTTTTGCAGATTTTGTCACTCTGAATATATCTCAATTGCACTTGGATTTTTTGTATACGAGTTCAAATTTCTCCCCATTATTTTGTCATTGCTAAAAAAGCGTTCTGTATTCAAAAGGCTGGTCGTTTTTCACTCCATACAAAGCAATCATCCTTCGAAGATATTTCATTTGTAACAATGTCGAAGTAAGGAAATATTTGTAAATGCCACATTTCCAACTGCAAATTAATAATAAATAGAAATCATATTTCCATTTTTTACATAATAGAAAGCGAAGACCATCTTCAACTTTTCGATTAATAAAACTTCAACTAGTTTCATGAGAAAAAAGGTATACGTATTCTCAACACATTATATTTTTCAACACCATCCATCCTACCAACACAAAACTTCTCTGCGACCAGGATCAGACGGAATCCTATCTTCTGAAAATTTGTAGGAATGAGAGAAAGGCAGCTCAGATTTGTTCAACAACCTGCGCGAGGGCAGCAATGTCCAAACAACAATGAAAGCTTCACGAGTGGACAGCAGAAAGAGACGAAAAAATGAGCTGTTAAATCTTCAATAGAAATAAAACTGGAAACCTCGATGTTCATTGATTTTCTGCAGCGTTGAATATTCTGCCTGTGAGTAATTGAGGTGAGGAGTTTCCCGTCCACATTTACAGGAACTGATGCCAAACATAAAGAAATTTAGTTTAATCGAAGATGTTGTTGTTAAATACAGACAATATTTTTATTTTACATGATTGGTTGACCATTGAGGAAGTTCCCAAACATCAACAATATTTAAGTTGGTTATTAGGGAAACAAAAATGTATATTTGAGAAAACATTAAATATTTTGCTTGGTTCTGATTAGGTCAGGTTAGGTTAATCACGTCAGGTTAGGTCAATCTTGCTCAAATGTCAAAGTAATATTGAGAAAACTTTGTTTTATGTTTTGAATGTGTATAAACCTAATTGAACTTAAAGGGCAAGTAGTAACGAATTCACTTATCTAAACGACTTCAGATATATCTTGTCTTCATGTCTAGTGCATGTGGCTCTAAAACCCTGGAATGTCCGTGAAAGATGACATTTTGTTCTTGAATCGTAGTGTTTCAATTTGCAAAAGATATAAAATTAGTGAATAATTAATAAAAAAGATAATTTTTTTGGAGTAGTCCAGCAGTTTCTTGGTAGATCGTACATTTATATTAGCTCTAACGTAAGAAATTTAAATAAACCCTAGTGTATAAATGCAATGAAAAAGATTTATTTTCAATATGGTTCGTTCTAAATACTAACTCTATTGAAATCTATGATTGTACGGTCAAAACTTCCTAGGGCAAATTAATGTTAGTCAGTTAGCTCTAAAATCTACCGCACTTATATTAGAAAATATCCTTGAAATGTTCGACGTTCATCACCATTGTTCGTTGAAAGCTCATTACGAAGAATTTTCAGCAGCATCAGCTCAACATTAATCTGAATAAATAGCCCTAAATTTCTGGAAGCCAAGTCCAATAAATTACTGGAGCTAATTTCCTCGCCGACGCCAAAGTTCGATTCGCCATTAATCTTGAACTCGAGGCGGACATCCAAAACTTGGCTATTAAATAACTGCCTTACGTTAAGTCATCGAATGTTGATGATGGCTCAAAACTTGGCTATTAAATAATTGCCTTAAGTTAAGTTATCGAGTGTTGATGACGGCTCAAAACTTTGCTACTAAATAATTGCCTTACGTTAAGCCATCAAATGTTGATGATGACTCAAAACTTGGCTTTTAAAAATCATTTTTTGTTATCAGATTCAATGTCATGAGTACTTACAAATTTGATCGTCAATTAGTTATGTTGTGTGGTTAGTTGGACTAAGATATAGTCATACTACTTGAGTTTATGAGGAATAATTGTTTTTCAAAACTTTCATGTTGAAGAATAGCATTTCATTAATACACCTGAGGTGAACTCTGAGTCTTTCATTGAAATTAATCAAGTACTCATAATTCCCATTTTTTTCTAATGCCACGGATGATTTAAATCTCGCTAAGTAAATAAGCGTAGTGCATAAACCTATTAATTTTGGTATATTCTAAATCACGGAAACAAATATATGCTTTACTTTATTCCATTAGTGTTATAAATTACTCAAAGGTTAGCAATAAAACAAGTTCATTGGGTCATTAGATTAATATCATGAAAAACGCAGAATTCCTTTTTGACTAAATGTCTTGCATAAAGCGTTAACGTCATGGATGATTCGAAACTAGCCTACAAAATATCCCATTAGTTCAATTTATTGAGTCATGGACGACCTAAAACTTAGCCGTTAATTTGCAAGCTCGTATATGTCTTCCTAATGTAATCAAGAACTTGAGTGGTCGCAAACAAGTGGTTTGTCGTGTCGGGAATCTATTATGGCATTATAACACTTTATATTATTCAGGTCTATTTTACCCCCTACAGAATGTATCTCAGCATGTTTGTAACGGAGAATCGTAACAGAGAATCTCAACCCCAGAATCTCAAACAGTTTAACTTTACTTCATATTTTCAAAAAAACGAACTTCCACAATTCTTTTTCATAAATAATATGATCTTATAATACAGATTCCTTAAAACATGCCGTTTAGTAGAACTTATGAGTAAAAATAGTGATGCTTTCGTTAATTAGTTTTTTGTTTGTTTCGTGTGTAATGCGAAATATCTACGTTAACAGTGAAATGCATTCACATAACTTTGAAATATTGGTAGACTTGTGACAAATAATTCTACCCATAAGCTATGAATGATTTCAAGTTCGATGAATTTTTTTCCCTTATTAATATTAATTTCAGCCTGGGTCACAAAAATTACCATCAATTATTATTTGCAGAAATAGTATCCAATTTTTAGAAAGAAAATTTTAAATAGTATTAATCAAATTATAGTTTCTTTGTGATTTGGTATTGTCACAATGACTAATTGTGCTATGTCTTTCAGATCATAACAAATTCTTTTCATAATCTTTCGCAACATTTACACCTATGTTCGTCCCATCTAAAGATCACATCAGAAATGTTTTATTCCATGAGTTTCATAAAGGTGTTAATACAAGTGCTGTAGCTAAGTCTATTCAGAGCTTGTGAACATCATGCTGTGATTGAAAGAAGGTTCGTGAAGTGATTTTTCCCGTCACCGAAGTGAAAATTTCAATTTGAAATAAGAACACAAAAGGGATTGTCCCAAAAAGCTTGATCCAAAAGATTTGGAAGCTGTTGTTCCATCGTTACTTTGTAAACACTTGAAAAACAGTTAAACGTAGAAAACACAATCGCGCTACACTAACTGAAAAAGATCGGAATGCTTTAAGTGGTCGAGAAACGGATCCCACACAAACTATCTGCAGAAAATCTGCAACAACACATTGTTTGTCGTGAATCATTGCTCTCACGACACCTTTAAACATCATTTTTAGGTAGGCTTGTTATAGTTGATAAGTGCATCCTTCACCATAATGTTAAAGGCCTAAAATCGTTGATCACTCGAAGAGGAAGTTCAGTTCAACAACCGAGAGGAGAATTTCACCAAAGAAGAAGATATTGAGTGTATGGTGGGATATCGAAAAAATTGTTCGTTGCAAACTGTTAAACAACAATTAAGAAATTGGTATCAATCTCTACTGTGGTCAACTTCGTCGTTTGAAGGCAGCTTTGAACTAAAAGCGAAATTTCTTAGTTAACACAATGGGAGTCATCGTCTATCACGATGATGCTCGTCCTCACACAGCTTGACTGACTAATACTTTCTTTGAAGAACTTAGAATGAGAATTATTGTTTCATCTGCCTTGTTCTACTGACATTTATTCAGATAATGTTCGCCGATTACAGAAACCACTGAACTATTTATGTAGATGGCATTAAGTTGACATCAAGCGAATAGGTTGAAAATAAGTTGTTTTCATAATATGCTTCAAAACCTGAGGAATTTTACCAGCAGGAGATTAATAAGCTTATTAACATATAGAATGGTGTTCTAGAAGACCAAAGAATTTATGTCAACCAGTGAACATTCCCCTTATAGTGATCTCTGACTCTTTTGATATGAACCTTGGGACCGGACATTTCTTTTCTATCAACCTGAAAGTAGGTTGAATGTTCCAGTATTCGTTCAGCTTTGGTGTTTCTGCATCAGACACTAAACAACTGTTTCAAATATTCTGCAAAAACTTTCAAGGAAATAGCATTTTTCTATCAGCATTTCAAGTCATCATCTCTTGCTCGCAAAGAATTCGTACCTCATACTTATAGCTACACCCAGATCCAGATTGTATATGATATTCTATTTCATACGCAAACTTGCATGCAAGGGACTTGATTATTTTCAAGTAAACTAAAATACCAATTAGAATCCAATTGCATTTCTAGAACCCAGTGTTCATTTTTATTAAATTAATGTGTCATCAAAACTTTTTTTTACGTTATTTGGAATAAGTTAACTCATCTAATGTGCTCGTCTCTGAGGTATGTGTGTATCTCTGGCTTTGAAATAAAATATCATCAAAATTATTATCAACATAGAGATGCTATATCTAAAATGACACACATTCATTCAGTATAAAATACACAATTCTTAGTAGAAACATAGCCATCTAAATTTTATAAAATTGTACATAATAAATATAGTATGCCCAGTAGCGACTTCTACTTAAGAAACTAGTAATTACCTTTCGCAACATAAATTGATACAAACAGTTTATTAATATTAATCAAAAAGTATCAATGCTACAGGACTGACTTTGATAATGTAATGTAATATTACAAACCATTCCAGCAGCATTGCCGATGTTAAGAAAAGTAAACACCGTAATAAAATTGACGCCTAATCTTCTCGAATGCTCTTCAACACAGGCGAAAAATCAGTAACTGATCGCTTCTCAAAAATGTGACAAAATTCAAGTTGATTTTTCAAAATGTACTCACTTTCGGCGATGAGCATTTGAAGAAGAATTATCCCCAGGACGCCGGAAGCCCGGACATAAGAAGCTCGTTTAGTGCTGCGGAGAGCGCTTCCTCCATTCCACTTCCTCAAGCACATGGTCGTCCTTTCACCGAAATTTTGTCCGGCGATTATGAGATGTTCGTGGAAACGTAACCTTAGAGCTGGGATTTTCATTGTCCGATAGCTGAACACCCCCTAATGGCAAAGTAAATTCCGTTGTGATGGGTTTTCACTTGGTTGGGGTCATGTTAGCTTTTGCCTGCACGGCATAAATGTTGAGTGAAAGTTGTTGGAGTTGGGGATCGATTTTTCTATTGGGTGATGCTAGAATACACTCTTGCTTTACAAATCACTAATCAACACTGAGGAAGTATGAACACTAAGAAATATTTGTGTACTCAGTAAAATATGATACAGCAGCCCATGGTTCACTGAGCTTCCTTTTTCCTGCACACAAATGCTGAAAGAGAACGGAAATTTTTAATTCAATTTAACAATCAAGTTCACTCCTTAGTTCATCTGCAAATGTTATTCCATCAAATTCTGTCATTAGCGTTTCAAATGCAATATTCAAAGTATATAAATATCCTGCGAAAAACGAAACAAAATAAATTACTGAGTCGTAATTTTATTCACGCATTCTATACTGTGTGCATATGTATGAAAATTCCTTCTTAAAAGAAAAATGTATCGATTTTTATTGTCTTCATTGATATCATGAACTATTACATGTAGCTTAGGTCAATGATTTTTAAAGTGTGTAAACATAATTTTACATGGATGCACATTGCATTCGTACAGTTGTCTACTTATCACAAGTCTTCTATTTCCACTTTCATGTTTAATCACAAGCGCAGACACAGAATTTTGCTTGCTACAACAATTAGAAGCAACAAAACAACGACCGCACTTTATTTTCCTTTTTTCTTGTTCTGCAGAAAATTATTCATTAAAATCCGATAACTCCCAAACATGCACAGCAAATTGAAACTTGATAAACTCAGAGCAAAATGAGTTTCTTTGAAGTAGCGTTAGAACAGATTTTAACGTTGTGAATTCTTGCTGAGCTTCATATATAAATAATGTTTCTGTTCTTTATCATTCACAAGGCACGAGCAAAGGATATTCAAGTTAAAAATGAAATAACAAGCGGAAACCCACGGGTTATCTCATTTTTTCTCTCCTCCAACATCAAAATCAAACTCCAGAGTTTTTACCTCAACGTGTGCTGTCAAGAAGATTCAGACTAATTCGAGCAATTATTTCGTCACTTTCCCTCTACATGCTCGGATTCATGACCCTTGCTTGATTCAGTCTCTGAGGGATTCTTGGAAGTCAATAGTCGCCATATCAGCAGTCAAGAGCTTTTGCTTCAGTGCCAGCACCTCTCAGTTATTGAGTGTCGTTGAGAGAGCTTACAGAACCTCAGATCAGAACACCAAGTCTACCTAATCCCCTAACAGATCGCCAGACCTTACTAAAATGTAATTCAATTTCGAAGAGAGAATGTAGAGGCATTAGTTCAAGCCTGTGTTGGTTTCTTAGCATTGTGAATCTATTTCAAATTTTGAGTGTCTTGCAGAACAGGACAATTGTTTTAGTCTTGCCTTCCTTGCTTGAGCATGAGATGTCACGTGTGTCGCACCAGTCACGCGACGACTTGAGAAGTAGTTGGTCGGATTCCTAACCTGATCCACAGCGTTTCAATCAAGTTGAACAGAATTGCGTTTCTGTCAAAGCTGCCGGAATTGAGAGGGCTACAGAGCTTTGTTGTAATAGTGACTTGTTCATGGCAGCTTCCTAGTGCATGGGAAAGTGCACGCTGAATACGGTGATCAATGTGACATTTAGTGAGATATCCCGTTAAAAATTCAAGTGAACTACTTCACTATTACTCCATCTTGCCTCAAATAGTTATTGCACTGTCGGGAAAATAATCCAACATTGATGTTGAAAAAATTAGT
This sequence comes from Trinorchestia longiramus, assembly GCA_006783055.1. Classification (NCBI taxonomy): domain Eukaryota; kingdom Metazoa; phylum Arthropoda; class Malacostraca; order Amphipoda; family Talitridae; genus Trinorchestia; species Trinorchestia longiramus. Next base: position 24,787 of record VCRD01003854.1, read on the forward strand.
TCATTATCATTGTTTCTTGTACTTTTGCAACGTATAATGTATAAAGTTGAAAGTATCATGTTTGAGCTAGATTTTTAGACTTTTTTCCCGCGTCAACAGTTTCCGACCATAGCGAGTGCTACGAAATTCATGAACAGTTGTCATCTTTTGTTTTCATTCGATTTAAAATGTCGTTTGAAATTACTGGCATGCTAAATTTCGTACGTAGTACTTGTATATCAGTTACGTGCCTTTCAAAATGTTTATTAATCGTGAATATCACAATATATTGATATTGAGGGCACTGAGTCTTTTATGATACAAATTTGGCGAGAACAAAAATATGAATTTTATGTAAAAGGTAGATGAATTGCACAGAGTGAACGGAAAATATTCTAGAGCTTCAAAAAATGGTTAAATATCTGCATATAAAACTTTAGACTTTATCCGTATAAAATTGCACAGATTATTATTATGGATTGAGTTTACATAAGAAACTTTTAGTCTTATAATCTTTAATGCAGATTCACAAATTTAATTGATAAGCAATGTAAAAAAGCATGGCGTTTCTTGTAATCAACAATATAGTTTGAGTTGATGGTGGAAGTTTTTATCATATTAAAATGAAAGAAAATATTGTTTTTTGTGCAATCTTAGAAAACTTCATTGGAGCGTTAATGGTGTATAGCTATACTGCACAATAAGAGGAGGGGTTGAGGTATAGTACCATTATATCCCGTACTTGAAAATCATTCACGAGTAAATGAATACAAGACTAAAGTGTAGGGTAACCCATTATGGAATCAACTTTTGTGTGGTGTTCATATTGTTGTTACTCAGCCAGTGTTTGTGGGTCTGGTGGACCCGTTGAATTTTAAGGTTTTTGATGCCTCACAATCAGACATTTTCATGTTAAAATACACTACAGATATTTACTTATACTTAATTACAAGCAATTAGGCAGTAAAAATGTTATCAGTAAAAATGAAAACGGATCCCACAAACCCGAACACCACAAAAGAGTTAAAACCTAGTCGTAAGATGAGCATCATTATAATTAGTCTAAAGTATTTGATGTTTTGGAAGCATGAGCTCGAGGTGCATTGGCCTAGGAAGTGCAAGACCAGAGCTTTGTTGTACTGTAGGTCACAACAAGGCTTCCATGTGATGTGCATGGATTTTGATCTCGGTTATTATGTGAACATTTAATATAGTAAAACACTATCTTGTCCAAGATTTACATGAAACACCAGGATGGAAAATATTCTGTAAGATTATTCTCGTTTCCTGAATCCTATCACTTAAAATTCAAAGCAGCCTTTCACTCGGGTAAGTCCAATACCATTAATTTCCAAATATAAAAATTAGAATACATTGGAGAATAAACTTCGCTAATGAGCTTTCCTGGCGGCTGGGTACACTTAACGCGCACTTCAACGTGTATTCAGGCATCTGCCACGTGACACTTCCCCTTCAACATTATAAAGTGTCAAAAAGAGGCACCTACGCAGTGATATTAGATAGAATAGATAAACGTTGGGCCTTCCTAGCAATATTTTCTTGATATTAAACTCCGAGGAGCACATTTCTTTCAATAAAGTGCAGTCATTTCCATAACCTCGAGATTATGACCATAAGAATATCTTCGCTAGGCTGTAGTAAAACTCTTGGCTGGCTGTAATTTCCACTCAAGCTGAGATCTTTTCCTTCAGCGTTTTCATCACTGAAATTCTGGCGCCCGAGCGCAAGCGCTCGAACGTGAGACGAAGATTAATAGCGAGGTGTTGAACGGATGGAATTCGGGCAAACGAACTTTTTGTTCTATTTCTGAATAACTCGTCGTCAGGCATTTGTAGTCAGCTAAGAAAATTAACTAGTCACTATGAGTAAATAAATAATCTTTATATACGTATGTAAATAAACGAGTACACATTGTGTCAAGTAAGTGAAGTTTTATTTTCCATCATTCTGTTGCCAGAGAGTTCTCGTTAGAAACATAAAAAGTAGGAACAAGAATGATAATGATGAATTTGACGTGTCGTGTTTGGTCTGAATAAGGATCGTTTTCTCTTAGAAAATAACTAAGAATTTTCACAATTCTACCAGAAAACTTCCATGGGCGGTCTCAATTAACTCTACTTTACACGCCGCCTATTTTTGAAAAGTCACAAGAATGACTTGTTGCAGAAAAACTACCTGCTCGGTATTAACGACACTGAAACACTTTAAGTAAGCATTGCACAAGTTCACAAACAGATGAAAATTTTTCATGCTTCGATATTTATGCCTACGCACAAGACAACGTAAACATTCACTTACTATTATCAATGAAAAACTCCTGCGTCAATTCAAAATGAAAGCTTTTGCGAAATTTAGGTATTGAGTCCAACTCATACAGTTTCTCTATTTGCCCGTGCCATGGCACATTCCACATGCGGCTTTACGTGTTACATTTATACTCATTGAATAAGTTAAGTGAGGAAAAAGTTTCTCTCTTAGCTCCGGTCAGGTAGAAATACAATCGGTACAATCAGTAAGCATGTTTTTAAGAGAAGTATTGTACCTGTAAAATGCAGACAAAATGTGTCTTTGCAACCGCTGGCAAAGACGGACCAAGTAATTTAACACCGCATCCAGGAAAATATTATTCTTGTTAGTATTATCTATTTATGTTAAATCTTCACAAAATATTCAGGATTTCAGAAAAAATTGGTATATCAAACTTATACACCAAGCATTATAGTGTCTGAAGCATTATTTTTAGCGTCTCCGCTAATAGTAGAGCAGGCGTTGAACTATATACATATAGTCGCTGCCGCGCAATAACACTCTTCAATTTGATGCAAATATTTCAAATATCTAAGGAAGAAACATCAATATCACTATTGTGTTTAATTCCACATGATGCTTTACACAAAATGACAAAAAAATCAATTTGTTTAGACATTAATAAGAATAAGTTCACGTTTTTATTAGTAATTTGAGTGTTTCTCTATTCAGTCAGGCACAAATACATATTCCAGTTATGCAAAAACATATCCTTCAGCTATAAAAATAAGACCTTATTTATCAAATGTGAAATGAAACTCTTAAACCGAGCGCATAAGTATCTGAAAGAAATACTACAAACATTACTAGATTAAATCTAGTTGGTAAAAATATATCTATATATTCCATTTTATATCATCTAGAAATTCATCTTCAAGGTCAACTTCGTCTAAGAACTACAATCATCTACTGACATCACTTTTATCATCTAAGTTGTTTTGTTTTACAAGAAGACATGGTGGAAAATATTGGTATATTATCTGTACAAAAAGCTAGAACATATTGGTGAACACACTAAATGTAAGTAAATTGAAGATCCCGAAATGTACGGAAATAAAAGCAATTCAAAGCAGTGGCAGCGAAGCAAGAGAAGCAGCACGTGTACTGATCATCTTGACCCGCTGCCACACACCAATCCTCATCATTTCATTTATGACACTGGCCATGATTGCGCTAATTGACAATGAAATAACGGTCAAATATACCAGATGCCTCTATTTTAGACTCAGTCTATAGATTGTAGCAGCCGCTAAACTGTAACACCAAAAAGAAGGGAGTAACTAGTATATAGAGACGCTCCGCTGAATGGGATCATTCTTGTGTGGATCTATATATAGTTCCTCCGCTTCGAATGGGTTAAAAGTATAACATTTTTAAGGCATGAAGTATTTAATTCGTTGCAGTGATCTCATAATTCAATATCTATATATCTTTGACGATTCTGTAGATTAGAAGAAAAATGGCATGCCGAATATTCCTTTCTTCAAAATTATGGGATTAGAGATGAATAAAATATAAATCTGAAGATAGACGTTTCATACACTACCTCAAAACTTGACATGCTTTAACTGAAATTATTATTTTACGTTTGGATACTGGCATTTGAATTGAGCTCTAGTAATCCATTCAAGCTCAATTGAGCAGCCCGTATCCTCATTTTAACTCGCCATTGAACGAAAATTTTGTGAGAAAGATTTTGTAGAAACTACACATTGGTCAAACAATTTCTCTGCTCAACGTGCCATTATCGAAGGTCATTTAAGGCCGTGGTAATTGATATCATTTAATTTATGTCTTCCTAATGATGATGAATATGTAAATCAATAAGGAACAGTATGGAAATCTCGTAATTTTAATTAAAATTGCTCTGTTCATAAAATCTCTTAGTTTTTGTTATATTTTACAAGTTGATGACTCAGAATATTTTCTTCAATCTTGTTTTGTGGGAAGTGCATTGCTTAAGCTAACGTGTGCAACATCTCATGCATCACTTAGACCCTAACTAGAAGACCTGGGATGTATTTTACTATCAGGGAATTAACGCAGAGAAAGGGTTATGAATCATGATCACATGATCTTGCACATCACGCCCCTCACAACCGGCATCTGGAGCACCAGTTTTTATCACTCATTTCGTTGCTTTACTTTCTGTACAAAAAAATTCATCGAGTCATTTTTTCAAACATCAAATCCGTTGACTCCTCACCCCTTGCATTGTTTTAAACAGCCACGAATGCAAAGACAATAATGAGAGACTGTTTAAAATTTGAATTTGAATACTATCATACGTCTGTCCAGAAAACTTGACCTTCATACCTGAAATGTTGAGCCTTGATTCTCAGTTGACTACTTCAACACGCGTTACATTATTCCTGTGCTCCTATTAATAGAAGCATATTATTTCTGAGGAGCCGCAGCGTATACAGTTGGTTTAATGCCTGTCAGTAAGCCTATAAACAAGACTCATAGTTCTCTCCAGAAGTTAAAAAAAACAGGCTGCCCAATCCCTCTTCATAATGCTATTCCTACCAAATAGACCGTAGACCACTGCCGCCTTTAGATCTCTCTCGGGAAAGACTCATACTCAAGTCGATTGTATTTACCCATTTTAGGGCTTACTTGGGCCGCCTTCTAGCAACAATGAATGTTCTCAAGTCATTGTGTGAGCCTTCATATCTTGAGCAAACTGCTTCACAATATTCCAATGGATTCGTGAGTGAAAGACATGAAAGCTCTTAGTGAGTATAAACACATTTATTTATCAAACTTATTGGTTTCCTAACGTGCAATTTAAGCCACTGAACATGCGCATACGCAGGAAAATATTTCTCGTTTAAATTCTTAAAGCGAGACTGAAGTTATTTTAAGCGCACTAATATCTACCTCATTTAGTGCAACAAGGCAAAATTTTAAATTTAAGCTGTATTTAAGAGCATGTAGGTTTCAACAAGCTATTGTAGTGTTTATGAGCGGCTCTGAAGAGTACTTTTGCACTCAAAAACCTCAAAAAATGGGAAGAGGCAAAATTTTTAGTATGAAAAATATTCTCAGTTGCACAAGTCTAACGGAGCAATCTTAGCTGCTCATTAGTAAATATTACGGCATATATGGTTTATGCAGTCTAAACGTATGTGAGGTAATAATATTTACGACCTACACAATATGTTTGTGTTGTGTACACACATTCTTGACAAACGACTGGGTCAGTTAGCATCAATAGTTAAAGAATGTTTGTGTGGATTCAAACTTGACCAAGCGATCGTCAGGAGGCCGTGTTGCAACTTCGAGAAAAATTTCAACTCAGATGAGTGAGGACAAATTATTAGACGTATCAACATATCAGTTGATATATCAACACATACAGTTGGCGTGTTGACACATACAGTTGACGTGTCAATACACATAGTTGATGTATCAACACATACAATTGACGTGTTGACACATACAATTGACGTGTAAACACACAGTATGTAACACAGGTTAATGAGAGCAGATTATGCAGTGGTGAGCTCTGTTTGTTAACAGAGCCCGTAACAAATATTTGTTGTTTCAATAACTAATTTGTAACTGGTTTTGATAGTTAGTAATTTCAAACTATATGTGATGATCAAATTACTTGTATCAAATTATTCAACTGACCATATACCTGATACCAATTTTTTAATGTTTCATAGTCAATTTGTTGCTAATGGTGGAACAATGGAACTCAAGTTACAGGATCCCGTAACTAAGTGACGGTGAATTTCAGAAGAAAACTGTCAGCGCTGTTCGCAATATGCTCCGTTAGTGTCCCTAACAAAACCTGACCTTGGTTGTGGTCTGCACTACACGTAAGCCACAAGAGATCAGGATTGCTAGCATTAAGCAGGTTTAGATTTACATTTTATTGCCTACTTGCAATGCACGGTCTGGAAACAAAGCGCTTCAGTCCGCAGAATTGTTCTGCTGTGTCCGGTTCCTTAGTCAAGTCTGGACTCAACAGAGTTTTGTGGCAAAAACCGGGACGGTCCAAACTTGGCTGCGTACAATGTCCCCACTGCAGTATAGTGCAGGGTTTGTGTCAGAGATAATTCCATTTTAGAGAGAATCGATGGTAACTCGGAGTAACAATTCGGTAGTCACGTTTGCGATGATAGCGTCAGTGTTGGGGTAAAATTCCGGTCCTTCTTGCCGTCTAGGAATGATGGGAAAGAAATTTCCGTAAGAGAATTCTTGCAGCCTTTAGACGCATGTGACGAATATTCCAGTTAAAATAAAGCACATAAGACGTATCAACCGGACAGACTTTAAACAGATCATCGGTTATCAATGTCATCTGGCACACGGATAATCGATGATAATGCAGATAGTGCACACTAGGCGTGCTAACAGTAACACAGGGTAGACAGGGTAAACATGTAAGCCAAAATAATGAGTACACTAACTGGTACGTGAACCTGTTAAGTATTCTCCTCCATTCATAATCAGACACCTCGTACACGCGAGCGGATATTGTGTTTGTTCTGTCTTGATTATTCAATGCACATCACATATTCATGGGTCCTAGGTGTATTGGTCCGTATTTTTATCCTTTTTTCTATGTATATGCTTTACATGTTGGTGTACTAATATTTCATTCATAAAAACTCCATTAAAATGCCATAGATCCATGGACATGAGGACGGAACAATGGAAAAATAACAAGGACAATGTGAATGTTATTTAATATGAACGTGGTAGAGCGAGCGTAAACCAAACACAAAGTGTACCACTGAGTTCAGTGGGCAGGAAAAAGCTGATCAAAGCAGGCCAGTGCAGATCGTGAATAATAAAAGGATTTATACACAAAAGTTTTTCACGCGCAAAAGATCCACGAACCTCATAAGTGAATACTACGCAGTGATATAAAAACAATGAGCACCCTCAGCCTCAAAGTACAAGCTATGGATAAAAAATAGTGCTAAGTTAAGTCAAAATGCAGCAACATCAATAGTGATAAGAAACAAAGAGTAGATCAAACGTAATAATTTATCTAGTAATAACACAGAGCTGTCACTAAGTCATACAGAACACACGCATTTTCTTTACTACTTGACTACTTGGCTATTTGATCATCTGACTACATGGATACTTGACAACCTGACTACTTGACTGGCTACTTGGATAGTTGGCAACTTGACTGCTTGCCCACTTCAATATTTGACTGCTTGACTATTTAACTACGAAGTCACAGAAGTGGCTGAGAAAGATCAATTCCAGTATAAATTTTGCTGTAAATCATTTAATGTACAATCATTGTAATCTGCATACTAATCTTAGAATTTCATAGACTGATCTGCAGCTAATATGGCCCTTATACAAACACGTTGTCAAAAGTAAGAAAGTAACAAAATAAGAGGGCTTTCAGTTCCCTGCTTGCGGTCAAGCGACATTCATGTCAGGATTTTGCAATAGCTGACACACTCTGGCTGCACTGCCACGTGACAGATGAACGTGTAAATAGACCACGGTTCGATTGCGTTGTGTTTGGTTTCGATGCTTTTTGCGTTCCTTTGTAAGCGAAGCAAGTCCAGTAAAACACACAACGTAATTTCGCAAGTGTAGTTTTGTGCACTTTCTACACGATTACGTTCAGGAATAGCTTGAATTATGTAAAGGAATTTGCAGTACATTAGGAAGAAAAGCTAAAATAGCATAGAAGTGGTAGTCACATATTCCTATTTAAAATTAAAGACATAGAATGAGGTGAGAGAACATATATGTAGCAAAAATATGCTGCTATTACAACAATACTGAACAGAAGAATAATGTGGATCACAAAAAGTGGTAAATCACAGAAATTAGAAAATTATGACGCAATAAAAATGAACTACAAGAGTTAAAGAAATAGAGCATGGCACTTCATAGTGAAAGTAGAAGAGCACTTCGGTCACAGCCGTGCATGTTTCCAGAAGTTGATGTGCATGTGATGCAACACGTGTGTTACTGAAGAACACGAATAATCATTACCAATTTATCACTTAAATTTTACTTCGTTCTCAAAAAAGGTTCATACCGACCATTTGCATTAGTTTTATTATTGAATAAAGATCATAATACGAACCATTGCGTTATAGAGCAACGAAAGGATGAGATGCAGCTTACTCGGTCAATAGTATTAACAACATGGTTGTATTTGACCAGACGCAAATTTTATGATTTCAACCAAATTTTCCAGAAGAATGATGCATTGCCACAAAATTGAGGCATTGATTGAAGCTTCTGGTAAGCCTTTGTTTGTCGTAACTACATTTTGGGATGGTGAGTAGACTTTTCTGAGAATGCCGCTTTCTTTATTTCTTTCTCAGACTAAGGAATGAAATAAAGTATGGCAACATGATATCGGAGAAGGTAGAAGTCGCTTATGCTGCGTGTTGGTCAAATAATCTGGAACCCAAACTCTAACAATAATGACTGGGACACTGACATCGACCAGTATGGTCAGTAAAATGTTTTTCTTATTAAAATAACGAACGAAATTTTAGGTGCTGTCGATGTAAAACAATAATGTACGCTCAAAACATGCTACTGATGATGTAAATAATAACAACGACAATCCAATTGGAAGACAATATATTGACAATATATTTCAATACCAATATATTGGAATTGGTAATTTATCCAATCGCGAGATGAAAGGCAACGATTACAGTAAAAAATTCTAAGCAATGAAGAAGAGCTGATTGAAATTCTAAGAACTACAAAATTATTTTAGTTCTTAGAGAACTTCTTCTTGCTTTCATGAATAAATACATAAATAATTTTTTACTAACAGGTGGGAATTGTTATCAAACTGATATTTGATAGTAACGTTCGTAGTTTCAAACAGGTATTACATGTTTGAAAAATACTCGTAAATTCAATATCTCAGGTTCATATTGGTTGTGCTACAGTTGCTCCTTAAATTCAAGTCTACTAAATAATATTATACTTGTTACGTTGCTTAGAAGTAAACTAAGCACCCAGTCTTGTACGTAGAAATAAATCCAACTAAAGGAGTGCACTGGAGCTAACAAGGCCTTGTAAGGGAAACTGTGCATTTTGGTTCCAGAATATCTGACCTACATGCATCATAAGCAGTTTTTACTTTCTCCAATACCATGTTGTCTTACCTGATTTCATTCTTTACTCTGAGAAAGAAATAAAGAAAACAGCATTCCCAGAAAAATCTATCCACCATCCACAAATGAAGTCACGACAAGCAAATGCTCACCAGAAGCATCAATCAATGCCACAATTTTGTGGCACTGCATCATTCTTTCAGGAAATTACGTTGAAATCCTGAAATTTGTAACTGATCAACGATAACTATATTGTTACCTCAAATTTGTCTTAGATCTTGGTGGCTAAGTAGCTTCTATGCCTTCCAGTTAACAGTACTTGTATGTGTTGAAATTCTTTTGATGAAACGGCCATGAAAATGATAAATAATCTGACCTAAAGAGAAAGAAATATTCGTTGATGTCTAATAAGAATTTTAATCTATTATAATAACATACAGCCTTGTATTATAATCTCAGCTTTAACAATTGAAGTCACTGAAATTTAGTGTCATTCAGAGCAGCAATAAAGTGGAATGAAATATTTTAAACATCATGATGAGCATACTAAAGTGAGTTCATGAAGTTGTTTTTTTCAAGTTTTTCCTTGAAATCCCAGTAATTTGGGACCAATGACGCACTGTCTGAAAATTGGAAAATCGTTGCTGATCGACTAGCTGGATCAACTTACGGAAATGATCTGGAATTTTACTACTCTGACACCGATAATTATTGACAATCGAACTTTTCAGTCTAACCCACTGGACTAAAATCGATGGCAAGGACACAAGCTTCCTACTTTAGAAATCAGAAGAAAAAATCAAATTCGGAGAGCAAAGTTGCCTAACATTAGTGACTTAACCAACGCATACACACTTTGTTCTATCAGACAAGGAAGATTTAGCAATTGTCTACAGCGTTAACAAGTGTCTAAAGCGGACAAAGGAGCTCATTAGCAAGTGTTTGAAGTGAAGAAGGAGCTCATTAGCAAGTGTTTGAAGTGAAGAAGGAGCTCATTAGCAAGTGTTTGAAGTGGAGAAGGGGATCATTAGCAAGTGTTTGAAGTGGAGAAGAGGATCATTAGCAAATGTTTGAAGTGGAGAAGGGGATGATTAGCAAGATTAACAATGGTCTAGAGCAGACACAGGAAACCATTAGCAATTGTCTAGAGCAGGCAAGGCAAATCTTTGACACATGTCTACAGCGGACAAAGTAGAACATTAGCAATTGTGTACAGAAGACAAGGGAGATAATTAGCAATTGTCAGGGGCGAACAAAAGAAATTATTAGCAATTGTCTAGAGCACTACCGCTAGCTATCACCTGATGTCCACTATTGCACTATTTCTTTTCTTAGAAATATGGAATACTTTAATGGTTCAACAACGGAATGAGAAGAGGTCTCAAGATGTAATTCCGGCAGAGTAACCTGAAACGTACTTCATTTGTGCGGTTGAATGTAGCTGAACTTTTAACAAAGGTCTAAAAATTACATGACTTCTATCTGCAGGTTTTCCAATGTCAAAAAATATTGCACATAATTCCATGGCAGTAAAATTTTAAGAAAATGTATCCTTAAGTGCTAAATGTTATAAATGATGTAACATTCATGTTCTGAATTCAAGGATCAGTATGAATAAGTTTCCATTTCATATATAATTTAAATAAAAGTAACGTAAGTGAAGTAACTTCTGAGTTCATAACTGAGTTCATAACTGAGTTCATAACGTAACTTCACACTTTGAGCACGCGAAATAGAGTTGTGTGAAAAAAGTTTATATGTAATTTTAATGTAGGATCTCAAACTTTTAATATCGAGTATAAAAATACAATATTCTACTCTACTGAATTGAGACGTCGAATTCCCTTAGGGAGTAAATAAAAAACCGCCCCACTTCAAGAATTAATAATAATAAAATTGTGAGAGGTTAAGTATGTTTAAAGATTTCAAATAGTAATAGATAATTTAGGTTTATTGAAGAGTTGTATTTTTTCCATAATTATTTGCCGTTACTCACATAACTCGTAAAATTTTGTAGTCAAAATGGTACATAAAACACAGGAGCAAAGCGCAAAAAATCGTGAAACGTTTAATCTAATGTAATGGATCTATTACTGCCGTATAAAGAAATTATCGAAACATTTTTAATGCCTAAAGTCTAAACAAAAATTGTTTACAAACAATGACAGAAAAATTCAGAGAAACGCGTTCAGCAGAAGCAGATCAGAGAACATCCTGAATTTTACGTCAAGGGGATGTTCTTCGTCGCACGACCTCCAAATTTATGTAAGTCCTTTTGTATATTTTCCCCACGCTTTTATTTTTAAGAGAATTGTTAAGATAATTATAATATTAAGGAATTAAAACAAAATATAGTTTAAAATCAAGTACATAACTTCAGAGATGTTGAGTGAAGTATGGATATCCCCATTGAACGACGGTATAATGTTTGAAGAATAAAGTAGGGTATTTAAATCATAGTAAAAATGTAAATTTAATGTAAAAATATAAATGTATCCGTACTGCAAGGGCGAAGACGCCATCAGCTAAAAAAAATTCGTTTTCTATGGGACCGAAATCTAACTGACGAATTAGATTCAGTAACTAACCTACAAAAAGAGATCAAAAACACATTGATGTGTACACAATTAGTTGTGTTGTGTGAATTTGCACTCTGCAAACTATGTATGTAAGGCGATTAATCAAATCTTTTTATTTTTTTAGCCCTTCTGGCACGAAACGCCCCATATATCCTCTGTCATGTTTATTTAAATTATTTATTCTTCATATTGCTATTCAAATACTACTTTAAGAGGCGGTTTTCTTATGCACCATCCGATAGTATAACAAATGAAGGAGTAAAAAACAATGAACTAAAGACAACAATTACTATAATAGAACATTTTACGTACGAAGCTGGCAATCTTCTAAAAATAAATAATCATATAAAGCAATGCACGCCCCAATGGGTTTAGCCGTCATGTCCTGTTTCTATACAGTGTACCCTTCCACCATTTAAAAACTTCAGAGGTGCAATGATCTTTGCATATCCATCATAAATGGTGGATCCACCACGCTTAAAAACTATTACTGTTTACAGTTTACCCATCACGCAAACAAGCAAATAATGTTTGCAGTTGAACCACCACGCCATCAAGCAAATAATGTTTGCAGTTGAACCACCATGCCATCAAGCAAATAATGTTTGCAGTTGAACCATCACACCAAAAAGCAAATAATTTTTGTAGTTGAACCACCATGACCAGAATCAAATAATGCTTACAGTTGAACCACCACACCCAAATACAAATAATTTTTCTGAGAAATGATCGACCAGCCGCTGGTTGCTGCTGAACCTCAACCACAATTTCTATACGAGTATGGACGATGTCAGTAAATGACGGGTGGCACTATACGAGTATTTTCTACTGGTCATTTATTATGGGAATAACTCTAATACTAAACACCTAAATTCTTGTAATCATATTCATAATGTTATTCTTTTGCTCAAATTATTTTAAAAATATCACCACAATATGTACCCCTAATCAAATGATAGCACCAGATCACCAGTGAGTATCATGTGGGGCTAATTTTGAGGCAATTACTTGTTAATAAAAGGCAATTTTGAGGTCATGGGGAAGCATCATTGATGGTTCACTATGGGAGAATTGTGACACACGCCTGTGGTCACAAGAATAATCGTCATGTGTGACGAATATATGTCACGCAAAGGCCGGATACCAAACGTTGTACTATAATCAAAATCGTTTCGATAATGCATATTTATGAACAAAAAAGTAATCTTCCCTCCAGTAAAACTGTTAATGTGTTACTCGTATGAAGTACACAAAAAATTATCATGAACCTTCAGATAATTTTTTCTTTAACCCAGTGATTTTTTTAAAACACGTACATGGAAACTTGAATTACTTTGGTACAATCATGATACTGCTAGGGAACGTAAAATTGGCTTTAAATTGAATGATTTACAGAGAAATCATCTAATGATGAATTACTTTGACTCAGGCTCAAAATTGTTCCTCTACAGTGCCATTAAATGAATAAAGAATAAAAAGTATAACTCATTTACAACCTGAAATTTAAACACTTTCAATGCATGAAAAGTTTTTTCGTTATCTAACTGATTGTCTGCTAGTGTTATGACGTCAAACGCAGTAAATTGACGTAAATAATCTAGCAAGTTAAAATAAAAACGTCGATAAATTTCTCTGAGGAGCTTAGTTAGAACAACAAACATATTCTCAAGCAATTATTTAATTATTTATCTTCAGTTTTATCATTTATCATCTTCTATTCTTTATTAAAACCTCCCTGTAAATGGCTATCGTGATTATGCTCTGAATAAAGCAATTATTCATGCATCATTTACGATTAATATTAATCATAAACCTATGATTCAATGTTCTCATTTCAAACTCAAAATATTAAACATAAGTTGATAACGTTTAAAAACACACAGATTTTCAAACTCCCAGTATGAATGAACAATGACATCGATTTAACAGAACATTAGAAATCGTTTTAAAGTAAGTCTGTATGTAGCGAGTGCATCAGCATTCGTGCTACGTAAATACAACACAGAATATTTTCAGTCCAGCAACTATTCACCAAATTTTCGAATGAAGCTCTCCTCTGGTAGTAGATTTGCATTTAAATTGGCTGTTCAGATCATTGCTTTTATAGAGAAAAAGATAGTAAATAGTTGCCTGTTTCAAATTTGAGCGATGTAGTAATACTCTTTGTCGACAGATATACAGATATTTGTGAGACTGTGTACAAAATTTCCATCAATGTTACTGATTCTATTGAGAAATTCATGTCTGGAAGATGGAAACAAAGCCCAAATTGTTAATCAAAGCGATTTAAAGTTATTTGAAATCGATAGGAAAGTTGTTTTGAACTAGAAGGCGTCCACGCAACTCACTGAGTATAAAAATATTGTATCATGTCCTAAAGAATTAGTCATTCTGCATTTAATTCAGAAGAAATTAGTTTAAATGGCGTTCCATGGGAAGCTCCTTTTCCCGGAAGAGAGGACCATTTTTCTCAAAAATAGACATTTTCTGTTAAGTTTGAGTTCTGCCGCTGCTTCTTGATATTTTAAAATTTATTTTGAATAAATACTTCCTTTATAGGAAAGGTCTGTCTGTGGAAACTGTGAAACTCTTTTCTGATCAATAACGCTTTTTCCGTACTTTTTGTGACAATCAATCAAAAAAAGTCAGTAACTTAGCTGCCACGGTGTGAATCGGATTACTAATTCAGTGTTAACTCTAGTTCATTATTTTAAATTAGAATATGAAAAAGAGGTTCACACTTTTTGATATTGCCACAAATATTATTGTGAATATACAAGATGTTCATCAGGGCCAAAATTTCAGTACTGTGACTTTATACAGGGAAAATTTCCCAAAGTTTTTGTCAAATCAAATGAAATAACTCGCCTTGATATACAAAGTTATATCAAAAAACGGTTTTTCAATGCAAGTATCAATGTCAGAGTCAGAGTTGTCGATTTTGAAATTATTTTCTTATTGTATCAGAGATTCGCACATATTAAAAAACTCCTAACTATGTTCAAATGAATAATTCATTAAAAATTTAAGGACCATGAAGGTTCAATAAGCAATTTCTCAATTTGAATTTAAAATGTGTGTTTGGTCGATAATAATAATGTTATTTATGACTCATAGCAATAATACTATTTTTGATCAATAACAATAATACTATGTTTGATACATAATAATATTATTACTTGGCAAAAATAAACAAAGTTTTTCCAATTTCAACAATAAAAAACTGCCCGAAATTGAATATGCTAATGACTATTATATGATTCGAGGTGGAAATAACTACATAAAATACTACAGTATATCAGTTTGAAAATAATGATAATAATACTTTATGATAAGAAACAACTTTAGCATAGTTTATTATAACAAGCTGGTTAAGCATTGTTCATTTTATTGAAATAATTTAGCATAATTTATCATAATAAACTATTTTGGTGCAGTTCATCGTAAAAAGCATAATTATGCTAAGCTTCAAATTCAATAAAAAAAGTTAACATTATTATTCGGGGAGAGTACCATAAAATATAAGTTCAAGGCTGGATATTTTATATCAAAATTGAATAATGTAAAGTTCATAACTAAATTAATCATCCACAATCTTGTGCAAAGCTTCACGCAAATGTTTGAATTAACTACTCTTTCTTACACGAATGTTATTTCTGGTGCAGCCTGGGCAGAGCTCAACACAGAACTAGTGAAGTTAATATTGCAAAATTTAGTAAACGTTATTTCTAGAATTCAATGGATTTTTTTGATTTCGGGAAGCAAAATTAGGAAGTTGGTAGACATGAAGAAATGAGTGTTGAGAACTGGTATAGTATCATACTTTCTATTCTCTTTAATTTAACCATCATTGATTTTTTTAACAACACCATGGTTAATTTTCTTTAACTTTACCATGATTAATTTTCATTATTTCGACAATAGTTTGTTTTCTTTATTTTGGCCATGGTTGATTTTCTTTAATTTGACAATTGTTAAATAATTCTTAAAGATGGAACTCTTCATTCATGTGACAGATTCAGCTAAATACGATGCTTTACTGACACTAGAAAGAAATACATCCACTAGACTGATAGATCAGCTATCGTACGCTGAGGTATCGATGAAAATTGGAAAAATGATTGTAGGAAATCATTGTATTACTAGGAAAGTCGAAGTAATAAAAAATTGTCTCTTAATTATAATTGAGTCTATTCCAGAAAAAATGGGGAGCTCATTCATTTAAGCTCTGTAAGAATTAAATAAGCTAATTTTGTCCTAGAAATTTACCGATTAGATAAATTATAAAATATTTGGCAAGACGATAATGAGAAACTGAGAAGAAAATAAACGTGAAAAATTACCCCACACCAAGGACTACTATAAAAATATAAAATTTTTTATAGTAGTCCTTGCCCCTCACTTATTTTCAAAATGGATTTTCCTTACATTTAATGAATAACTAGCAGGCCAAGTGCAATCTTGGTGCACGCTCTGAGAAAATAAGCCGTAAATGCTAGGCATTCACAGTGCTTCTGCAAGTTGCCGTCTTTGCATTGTGCATTGTCGAGTTTTAATTTCTTTAGAAAATAATTATCCAATCTAAATTTACCTTCGGCCCAGATTTTTTGGGTATATTGAAATGTAATATTGTTTAATAATAACCTAAACAAGCAATGTCCTTTGTGAGTATGTTTCTGATCATGCAGGTCCAGGACATGAATTTTAAAACATTTTTCAGAATGCTATGAACGTGTGTTCTTGCTGCATTATCTCAAATTATATGACGAAATGTATAAATTTATGTTTCTATATGAACGCTAGGTAAAACGTATGAGATAGATTTCATAGGGGGAAGCACACGGCCCATTTTCAAGTCTACATGCGGCAGGCTGCGGCTGTGCTAAAATTCTCAAGAGAATCGATTTTGAAACACAAGTCAGAGACCAGATCCCAGTTTGCCGTCACTCTGTCTCAGCTTATCGTCTTGCAATCAGGAAGTATCCGTGATATCTCAAACGCCTTGTAGTTCATACCCAGGAGAACATAAAAATTGTGTTTGCAAAATTTATGCACATACAATGTATATGATGTGTGTATGTTGTGTCAATCAGTTGTTCTTTGCATTGTGAATGCATACCTTACGAGTCAATTTAATTGTCAATCGCGGAGAAATTAAATCAAGGCTTCAACTACACGAGTAAATGAATTCCAAACGGAAATAGTCAAGAAAACTTTAACTGGGAAAAGCATAAATTTAAATAATCACGTTTACAGCCTACAGTTACACCTGAATGAAGCGTGTATTTTCAAATTAAAGTTCCAGCACAATCTTGCTGCTCGGGCACACGCACCAATTATTCCTCACGCATGCCAAAGAACATACCAATTTTGTCGCAATTCTCTGCAATTTTGAAATCAATTACCAAAGCTAAAGACCCCGCTAAGCAGTGCAGGAATAATTCCTAAAAACAAAACTGAAGAAACAGTATCAGTAGTACCCACATATTAAAATGCTGAAGTCAGCTTTTTATAAGTTCATTTATTGTTATATGGATATCAGAAGTCTGAACTAATAAGCCTTGTCATGAGTCGCCTTAATTCACACAGCTCATCGCACTTTTGTACTAGAAATCAATATCTTAAGATTAATACTGAAGAGAAGATACCACTGTTCTTTTTAAAAAGAAAAACTTCACGCGCCAAAAGTATCATAAATATAACGTGTGTGTAGATGAGTTATTTCACTTTGCAATTGCGTATTTTCTTCGAAATTGCTTCTACTGTGAAGGTAAAGACACTCACCTGCTTCTGCTAAATATGATTTCTGTGTGTTATGGTCGACAAAAATTTATGTATTATTTTAACTACAATCATTAATGCTGGGAACGAGCTTTTAATCCAGTCATTTTATTGGCATCAATTATTCTTGGTTTCTTTCAAAGCTTTTTTTGGTCACACTCAAAAATTTCATTATTTAACCAGTGAGTATTCACGCAAATAATAATTTTCATGCATAAAATTATGAACTTGAATCGAGTATCAAGCCTCAAGTGGAAGCTTTTTTCTTCTAAAACGCATCTCATGTATTCAATACTTGTAACATTTTTCCTCTCCGTCATCGTAAATTGAACAACTGCTACATTGTAGAGCGCATTTGCAAGTTTTAGTTGCAGAAACTTACACACATGTGATGCATGTGCGCAACTACTTACATCAATACTGGGTAGAAAATTGTAAAAGTAAATTTGTTATTTAAAAGAAGCTCATGGTCACGTTATTGACATTGACGTATATATATATATCGTATATATATTGATATATATATATATATATATATATATATATATATATATATATATATATACATATCATTGATACATAATTTAAACGTTTAATGGTTATCTGCAGGTTTATGAAAAATTGTCGCTCATAAATTTTAATCTGCCGAGTTAATAAATCTACCTATAATTTGAAGATGAAATCCTGATTTGAAGTAGCGAGATGGAGGAAGCACTCGTACGTAGAGGATATTAGTTTAAGAAATCCACGCAGACCTGGAGTATATACAATACTATTTGAGAAGTTTTTTAAGTTATTGAGTACATTTAAATGCAAGTTTTTCACTTCAGTTCCATGGGCTTAGACCTATTCTCCTACGATGCTTCAATGATGTCACAGAGTTTCTTAAATGTTTGACTAAACCAATGGAATTAAATAAGTTAGTCAATGTCGCAATAAAAATTGCGCAGTATTGGAGGTTCAGTTCTAAACATCTTTAGGAAGATTAGAACCCCTCACAGAGACTTGAGTTTTGAAAATAAACGAAACTGAATGTGTTACTTACTTCTGTTATTTTATAAATAGTATTTTGTGCGCTGAAATCATTGTATGTCGGACGAGAAGGCTGTATACATATATACAGCCTTTTTCGTCTGTTCAGACGGTTTTACAACAACACACCAAAATAGATCACAGATAGGTGTAGGCTTACTGCTAGTAGTGTGTTAAAAACGTTAAAAAATCCCCGCCCTGAGATGGAATTACTCACAGCTCAGCATAAGGGGCAACATATACGAATCCGACTAGATAATAATACAGTTTGTTGCTTGCTTGCCTGGCTGGTCTGTCTCTCTGTTACGCTCTTAAGGATTTAGATAAGAGAAAATTCGGCAGGGTGTACATGTATTGTATTGTGGATACCAAAGGCACATCCTTCAATGTGGAAACTCCTTCGCAAAGCCTGGATTCACTGGCATATCATATAAAAAATTCAGTAAAAAACAGGTGAAATTTTTCACGAGTGGGTTTACTAGTGTGTTAAATAATTAGTGGTATTTATCGCTGGTAGTGTGCACTCATTTTAATATTTGATTTTGCCATGGAAGCTCAAAAGTTACAAATTTTGTGAATAAATTGAAAATAAATTTTAAAATGCAGAAGCTGAAAATATCTCGAGTATTTATCACATTCCAAGATAAGGAAAAGACTAATGACAGGAGTTTACCTCTGTAATCATGGCCTCGAATTCTTTCCAACAATTCTATGTGTTTCTAACACTCCGTAAGCACTTGTTAGAAAAAATTATCTGATACAGATTTTTATAGTAAATTTTACTGGAGACACTTCACAAGCGATCAATTTCATGTGCGAGAGTCTTATTTATTCTGAGAACTGAATTTTTCTCTTATAAAAGCCACAACAGTATTCATGTGTGAGGCCAAGCCTGGCATAGGTGCTGAAACAAGTTACAGTGTTTTTTAAATCTGACGCAGCGAACAGAACTTATGACCGTGTAACGGTCGACCAGGTAAAGCTAGTTAATTCGAACACAAAACTTGATGTCTCATTAGCATGAAATATTCAAGCAAGCACCATGACCACATAATCGACGGCTTATTGACGTATTTCAAATAGAGTTGTGGATGGAATAGAACATTTTTTTGTGATAGATTTCATTTAAGGTATATTTATTACGAACGAATATTATTATATCCTGGCTTTGAAAAATTTATATCTCACCTTCCAGCACACGTTTGCTGATTGATGAGCCTGAAAATAGTGACTGCATGTCATGATAGCCTTGCATATCAAAATGAAATGTTACTTAGCAGAAATATTTAGGTAATCTATGCTTCAAATCGCTATCCAAAAGCCATTAATAATAATTCCAGCTGTAAAATAATCAAATGAACATTTTTGTTGCAATATATTTTTGATTTACAGAAATGCGTTCTTTAAATCATTACATATTAGAAAGTTGTACTCACAGAGAATATATTCATGGCGATAAATGTGCTTTATTTGATATTTTTCCTGAAAGAATTCTTTTCTTTGATCTCCTAATGTTCAACATGATTTAAAGTCTTGTGATATCCATCTTACTGTGTCGTCTACACAACAGAAAGTCACACGCTAAAAAAGTGAGGAGAGACTGGTCTGATGTCGAAATAACTCCGTTTTGAAATGACAAAGCAAGGTTATATTCATAAGCTGAGAATTGACTTTTTAAATACATGTAAATTTATTCATTGCCTGTTACAAGTTAATTGATAACGAACACAGGTACTTGACCGTCTTTGTTACAGACGTAATCAATATAGATGTATCACTTTGATTATTTATTTAGCAAACGAAGCTTCATAAAAACTCAGAGAGCGTCAAGCTCAGGCAACTCTTTGCTGCCACGTGTTTGTTTCAGTCAAATTCTTCACATGGACGTGAATTCAAGGCAAATTTACGCAAATTTTTTCCTGTAGGACAAATTTTTGGTCGATTTTCTTTCCTTTGTTGGTAAAAAATTGCCCTAAACGATTGTATAAAAATCTTTCCGAAGCCTTTTCATGCAAATTAATTGCATTTTTTAGTCGAAAATTGTGTATATCAAGCTCTATAAAAAGGATTAATATGCAACGATCGTTTTCTTCTGCATGTTAGAAGGAAAAATATTCTAAAACAGTTAATATCCTCCTCCCCTAGGAGAAGACCTCTGTTTTGACTGTACAATTTCGTTCAATGAACTCGCAAAAGTGTTTAATTGTAATTTGTTTGCCTCATTTCTGCGGTTTTAATTTTACCTAGGCATTGTCTTCATTCCTTTTATTTTCATTAAATGAAGCTAGCTATAATTATTGTTGTTGGGAACAATACTCCTATTTTTCCTTCCTAACTCGCTAGTAAACTCGTACAGCACCATGAGATGTAACAATTAAATGTTTGCAAGTAATAACAGACACTAAGTCTAACGTAAGTCTTTCAAAACCATGAATGCTTCGATGAATTTTTTAAATGAACATACAATGCAAAAGCAGCAATATGAAAGTTCTAAGATTTCTCTCTATTAAATCTACAGTTGATTTTGATAAATTTCCACACAGTTTTCTACTCAATTCATGCGTAGAACAACACACATGTGTAGAGTATCATACATGTGTAGAGCAACACACGTGTGTAGAGCAACACACGTGTGTAGAGCAACACACGTGTGTAGAGCAACACACGTGTGTATAGCAACACACATGCGTAGAGCAACACACATGTGTAGAGCAGACCTAAAGCAACACACCTGTGTGAAGTGAACCTCCGAAATAACATCTCATTGTCCAAACCAACTTGGAAAGTTGATGTCGCTTCACATTAAATTTAATCTTGAAATAATACGATTGATCATTAGCCTTCAGGTAAAAGTTAGGCAGTTTTTTCCTAAATGTTGGACGACTGAGTGATGGTCCGAAAAAATACGAAAACTTATGTTTTTTTCTATTTTAATGAGGTAGTAACGAATATACTAGAATTCTGTAGAAAGTTTTACTACACGCGTTTTGTAACCAAAGAGTTGTAGGAAAATGAACTTCTATTTACATATATTAGGGTTATCCATTACAGAGAACTTATTAGGAAATGCCGATGATTAAATGTTGTTTAATATTTAATCTCAGATGAACAAGACGTTCAAATTCAATCTTTATGGCTAAATCAATCTTTTACTTGAAATTTCTCAAACGATTTGAGCAAAAAATGTTGAAATTCTGAAAAAAAATTGAGCCGAATCATTTTTCCGTTGTCCCATATATCAAAAAATTTTCTTTCATTCGTAAACTGTTCATAAAATTTTGGCTAACTTCATAAGAACAAACTGAAAAATTTAGCACGAGCACACTAAAATTACTAAATTCATTAATGATGATAAACTGGGATAAATTGAAATAAAATTCAAAGTTCGGAAGAGTTTAGAAAAGCTGCTTTTTTGACACCACCGAGTTGTTCCTATGTAAAATACTATGTAGCTGAAAATAACAATCCTACATTAGACCCATGAAATATTTATATTTGTAAGAAAACATTCGAACATTGACGAGGAAATTTTTCATATATATGAAGTATCATTGTGTCACATAAATTAAATTACCATTTGTCTAAAATTTAGTCCGAGAGCTTGTAAGTTTATTCTGTATGTATTGATAATAAAATTATTTATATCATGAGGTTTGCACACGAAAATACGGATCCCCATGTGGGCTACGCCTGTAAGGCTAAGTTAAATTATTTTTCTGTAAAAACATATATAAAGAAAATTTCTTTAGATTATTTTTTTTCAGCATTCTCGTCCAAATTGCTGAATTTTTCGTGCTAGAGAAAGTAATTAATGATTGTTATAAAATTAACGAAAAATGCACGCAAAACTGGGAGGTTTTGGTTTCCGCTATTGCTGCGACCAGAGCTCGTAGCACCAAGGAGAAGAAGAGACACCCACCACTTGCATGGACAGCCGGAGCGCTACTGCTACTGCTCCTGTTCATTCGTCAACAGCAGTTCGGAGACACTTGGTTGATCATATGACCTGCAGCTAACTGGCACAACGTCCCCCCAAAAAAGCTTGTTGTTTGGTTCAGAGAGAAACTCTTTCTAAATCCAAAAAAATCTACATAAGAATTTTCTTTTACATGATTCAAGCTAATTTTCATGGCTTATCGAGACCCTAACGATAACTTTCATGTTCTTACTTGTGAAGTGCAACACAACCTAAAATATGTTCCCCATTTCTTATTCATTTGCATATTCCCAAGGCCTGAAAAGACTAAGATCTAATTACTTAATGAATAGTTTCAATCCGTGTGCAATTCATCAAAAATAATTGCGAAACTAAACATATTGTTCAGTAATTTTAGTATCTATGTAGATACGCAAATCCACATCTATTGTGCTAGATTTAACGAAAAAATGTCAAAGATCATAACGTTGATTACTTAATGAATATGAGATCGAAGAGAAATGTGTGTTATAGTTTGAATGCAGGGATTGCCTATTTGGATGCAATTAAATGTTGCAGATTCATTTAATGCGAATACCAGGAATATTAGGATTGAGCTATAATAGGAAAAGTCTACGGAGTTTGATCCAAATATTTAACTAACTCTTTCATTGAATCCATTTTAAATTAAAAAGATTAAATGGGTCCAATTTCTTTCACTTCTATGCGACCATCTGTAACTTTATGACTCATCAATAAATACATTAAGTGTTTATAATAAGTAACAGTAAATTGAACATTTTTAAGTATCAAAGAGACTGACGGGGATCATTTACTTAGGCTGACGAATCGAAGAATTATTCTTCCAGGGAATAATAAAGTAATAAAAACGGACGTGAAAATATTACTAAAGTAATTCTTAAATTATCATGGTATTTTTATGGTATTGGTAGAATTTAGAGTAGAGAACGATCATATTAATTACGGGAAATTGAAACTAAATTGAGATTTCATTATGAATAGCGTAGGTACAAAAATACCAACCTTGGCTTATAATCCCAAAAATCAAGAAACAAGAACCAGCAATTTTAAATTTATAGGGAACTACAGAGCTATGTAATGAACCTTGGCACTAATGGCTCAATCAATCATAAAGTTGATGCTAATATCAATATCGGTCAGAAATTCAAAGCATGCAAAAAACTTTTGTCGAAAGATACAGACACACGATATTTTTGATTGATGTGTGTGTGTACATGACATGAATTATATGAATAGTGCAAGACATTCACGTGAACGTGAGAGTAATGGGATGACCAATACTATCTCAACGTGAGAGTAATGGGATGACCAATACTAGCTCAGTTTTTTTTCCTTGATATGTGTACGTAGCTGTGTTCATAATGAGGTGCTGACATATTCCAGGAACGTGTTGCAGAGGAAAATGGTGTTGTGAAAAATAAAAAGGTTGGTCCTGATTATGTATGTGTAGTCAGAGAGCAAGCATGCTAGACCAAATACGAATACTGAAAAAAAGTTCTTGTTGCCATGAATTGTATAATGTAGCCATCAGTTTTATATTTTTCAGGAAATGACATTACCCTCAGTTTTGTTAGTGTAATGTGTTATTTTCACTTTCTTGATAATTATAGTCTTTCCCTTCCCACTTGATCAATACAAAGCTCTGAGCAAAGCAGCCCTTACAGTCATTTTTTGCTTCTTAAACATTTTCTAGCTTATTATTGACAGTGAACATTGTTAACACGAATTAGGTTCATTTTTAAAACTAGTAAATTCTTTTTCATCTCAGATAAAATTTAAAGTATAAACGTAATGCTTCTTGCATTATTTTTTTTGGTTTTATGGTGCATTTGGTGTGACTCCGGCGCTGCGTGGAGCACAAGGTAGACTGTAGAGCTGCTTCTGGAGGAGGGAAAGGAAGAAAGACAGGTGATGGAGGCTGATGGGACTGCTTTGGCCAGGATACTTTGGTAATTTAAGCTCCTTAGCACCATCCATGGCTGCTTGCAGGGGCCTTGTGGTAGTTACGCTATAACAGTATGAAATTTTAGAGATTTTATGAATTCTAAGTTAACTTTTATTACTTCTTGTCTAATTTGTCCTCCTGTAATTGAAAAACTCATATTTCTATGGACGTACATTAGCATGTAGAATTTATTATATTATAACAAAACTATGTCATTCTGAAGATGTAATACACGTTTACTGCTAATTGATTAAAATAAGGCTATATTACTGTGATTATCTGGTCACCAAAAGATCAATAAGTATATATCGCTGATAATTATTATAATTCAGCACTAGTGGAGATGCTCCTCTACTCACCACTACGTCACTGAGCAAAATACTGCCAGTTTTCTCCTTGGACTCCATCAACCCTGGAGCACTGAATGGAGGTTGCTGTTGCTGAGGTTGCTGTTGCTGAGGTTGCTGTTGCTGAGGTTTCTATTACTGAGGTTGCTGTTGCTGAGGTTCCTTTTGCTGAGGTTGCTTTTACTGAGGTTCCTGTTGCTGAAGTTACTGTTGCTGGGAATGCTGAAGATGATGATGATGCTGACGTATAGTTTGCCCGAGGCTAGTGACGTCTATAGCTATGTTCAGTGTTTCAAGGTTAATGGAAATTCTCTTCTGGTGCATTCCATTCTCTTTTCTTCGTTCAAGTACTGTTGACCGAAAGAGCCTCAAAAATCAGTAACACAAGCCTAAAGTGTCAAGTTTCACAGTTTTCGTAATGGTTTTGGAGGTGTGGTAAGGAAAATAGTTACGGAAACTAGAGCTATGTGAACTGGGTGATCAGGGGTCGTGTTCATATCAATAAAATTGTTAATTGTTGAACTGCAGTGTCACCCTTGAATAAATTTGTGCTCATTTTTTAATGTGACTTCAATGTATGTATTGTTTTCTCTGCTCTTACCACCTTGACTTACTGAAATTTATTTATAGATAATGAAATGTAAGTTACGCTAATTGTTAAAATTCTAAGGTAGTAGTATTGTACATCTTTGTTAGTGAAGGAATTTTATAATTACTAGTTTATTTTCTAATTGTGCCTGAGTACTGAGATCAAGAACGAAGCAAGCTATCTTTCATACTATAAGATGCAAGGAAATGACGCGTATAGAAATAAACAAGAAATTGAAGCTTCCGATAGCGTGCATCTTCCTTTTGTCTCAGAATTATTCCAACAAGAACTGTATGGCTTCAGCATCCTCCTATGTAACACAAACGAAAAATGTCATATTGAATCCGTGTGCTCTTGTCAGCTTAAAGGATCGTTCTACAACACAGGTTACAATGGACTTCGTTGGGTTCTATGCGTTGTAAATTTTGTGTAAATAATTGAAACAATCGAGGGTGTACTGCCGTAGGTAAGTTATATAGATACAAATATCGTGAAATAAATTTTATACAATACAAATGACCAGGAATGCACATTAAATAACCCACTTTCACAAACAGTCATGTTCAAATTTTTCATTTTATTTTTTACTTTATTTTGGAAACATTTATTAGGAAGATTAAAAATTATACACCTCCACTTTTGACATCTATGATGTTACTAGAACATGCAGTATTTACCCCACTAGTGTATCACGATTTGAATTCATTTACATAAAGGCTCAAATCAAGATTAGGTAAATAGTTCTTATATTAAAATTATAAAATATTTGATGAATAATTTCCTTAGTTATGCGCTTATATTTTGAAGTAAAAGAAGCATTTGATGTATTCAGCAAAAACATTTAGCATGCAACATACTTGCCCACCATAACACACTGCTGTTCAATGCTCTTATTTGTTAGCAGTTCACTAACCCTGCAATATTTTGCTTATGGTTGGCTGATGATTTTTATCACTTGATTGTTTCGGATGGGGATTTAAAAATTTTACTTATTGAATCCTTCTTGTTTTTCTGAACTAATGGCAAAAGGGAATTCTTAAAATACAATAACCCATCATAATCATTCGCTCATCATTCTTAACTTTCAGTAAATCTTAATTTATCTAAATCATTAACTTTGAATAGAAATAAAAATAGCTAATCCGATCATCAACGTTACAATTTCATTAATTGTCTACTAGAAATTTCCACAAAAAATATGCCAGGAAATTGAAAAAATATATCCTGAAGTACCGCACTTTGGTTCACAATAGCCATTGTTTCTTTTCAACGGCAAACAGACAGTTTTTTTTCATTTGCATGTATTTGCAGCAGTCTGTAAAATATCCTATTGTGTTACCCCATAATGGATTCAGGGAAAGAAGTCAAGAAGGGTTTTCAAAGGCAGTGAAGCAGATAATTTCAGATTATAAGAGGTGTGGTAGTGTCAGCACCAGAGTTTTTTACACAAGAAGCTGTTGTTCCTGTTGCTGAGGTTCCTGTTGCTGAGATTACTGTTGCTGAGATTACTGTTGCTAAGGTTCCTGTTGATAAGGTTCCTGTTACTAAGGTTCCTGTTACTGAGGTTCCTGTTGCTAAGGTACCTGTTACTGAGGGTTCTGTTACTGAGGTTCCTGTTGCTTAGGTTGCTGTTGCTGGGAATGCTCAAGATGTTGACTTTGACCGCTGGTGTGATACTAAATTCTTGTCGAGGTTACAGTTTTTAATTACAAATCTAAAACCTTTTCCTTCAGGTTCCTATAATTATAATCCTATTTGTTTAGTTTTTATTTATTGTTGAATTTACTTTCGTGCAATGTGGTCATTTTTCTCCTATTGATATTGCATAATTAAAGCTAAAGATAAGCAATAATAATGCTGAAATTTGTAAATTTTGTGTATACTGAAAATCTTTAGTTGTCGGATTGGCGATTTTCAGCTCGGCTAAAAACAAATAAAGTAGCTGAAGAAACCAATTTCCAAACAGGTTAATTTCATTTGAAAAGAATGTCATCTTAATGGAAGTCATCTTAAGAGTGCTGTTTTTAAACCATCATGTAAGCTTCAAAATCTTTAAAAATTTCCCTTCCCAGTGATGTATAATATTTATTGTTGTTAATTATTACAAGAAAATTGAACAACTAATTTCAATTTAAAAGGGATAGTGTCTTTCTTATATATTATTTAAACAATATTTCATGCTTGACGTTCTAAGAAATTCTATCCTTTTTTTCTAAATTCATGATTTTGGTAGGTTTCGGTGAAAACCAGCACCAAAACCAATACTTACTATAAAAATGTTACTGAAAACCTATTTTTTCTCTCACTTTTAACCTCTTGTCTTTAAATGTTTAAAACTCCTCCTTTACTGCACGATTTTTACAAACATTTTTTGCAAAAGATAGCGCAGGAGTATAATTGAGCTGCAACGACTGTTTTGTGGATACGACTAGGAAATACTGAAAATTACATAGTCTTGTTCTGTAAACTCGTCTTCATTTCTGGTGTTAGACATTCCCGATTTTCCGACCCATTTATCTTTCCGAATGTCAACACCTTTTCAGAAAATATTTTCGTCAGACTTCTATGATTAATTTTCATGACAGCTGTAAGTTTGACTCCCTTCAGCAAGCTAAGTAACTCATTCCAGAGTTATACTCGTACATGTGTTCGACTGACACCTGAAGACCACATGTTCTGTGTCTTCATATTTCAGCTCTGGACAAATGACCCATGGCCTCTTAGCGACCTTTAACTCACTTAGAACTGAAGAAAAATAGGCTAAAGTTGAGACAGTTTCTAGCTTCTTTGGCTTGAGTACGTTGCCAAAAGAAACCCCTGTGAATGAACATAAATCTTTTTCTTTAAACTTCTTGCCGTGTTGGGGTATTGATTTATTTATTTATTTTTTATTTTACGGGACTTTCAAACTCAGTGAACCCTACATTAGGAAAAGGGTTTAAAATAAACTGAAATCTATATAAGTTAATAGTCTTATTAGCATTAGAATACTTACAAATAAGTCGACTACTATGATCTTTTCTGTCATTCAGTTTACTGTTTACTCGTCATTGGTGTAAGAAGTATTCTGTTTTGAGAAGTTTTCTGCATCACTTGTTTTTTCACCATTGTTACTTTTTCATGAAATCAGAGGACAATACCAAACAATCTTAATTTCTGAATTAGAACGATGAGAAAAGAAGTCATTTTTTCAACAACTAAACTGTAAAATAATATCTACTACTTTCTGCTTAGTCCTCTTCGGACTAAGCAGTAAAAAATACTGCCATAATTTGTTTCATTTTTTGACTTTGAAGAATAAGAAAAATACCTTTTTTCATATAAGATACATATAATTATAGTATGAGTTGCCTTGTGTAGTAATCACAGTCATAATGGAGGTGACAGAACAATTGTAGCGATGTACTGTAGCTGGATTATAACTATTGTAACATGGTAACAACTGTACGGTAACAGGGTAACAACTGTACTGTAACATGGGAACAACAGTACGGTAACATGGTTACAACTGAACTGTAAAAGGGTAACAACTGTACTGTAACATGGTAACAACTGTACAGTAACATAGTTACAACTGTTCTGCAACATGGTAACAACTTTTCAAATTAATAAGAAATAGAATAGAATAGAATAGAATAGAATAAGGCAATAGGAACGAGCCGTTTGGCCCATTCTTGGTTCAATACCGAAGTCCCATG